>JAACJT020001251.1:0-15812 GCA_009936485.2 Gymnarchus niloticus | reverse complement strand
GGCAGCGAGAGTTGTGCAGCTCATCCAGAGAGGGTAAACGACAGCCAATGATCTTCTGGGCGGTCTCTATGATCCTCAATATTTTAATATAATAAAACAGCATACATACTGCATATTTACATTACATTACATTTATTTAGCAAATGCTTTAGTCAAGAGTGACATACAGCAAGGCAAGTACAATATAAGCTTACTGCAGTTAAGGAGCTGCCTAAAATATGAATGTAGCTAGGAGACCTTGAAATTCCAGTGAGGGACCAGCAATGTGCAGGTTAGTACTGGAAGAAGAGCTATGGATCATCTGTCCTGCTAGAAGGTATTCACTATCAAAACCATGAAGTCCTGTAATAGATCAGTATAAGAGCATTAAAGATAATAATTTGAAATAAGAGCTTGAAGGGGGAGTCCATAACAGGAGAGGTCAGTCATCCGATGAGTTAGAGGAGTTCCCGGAAGAAATGAGACTTGATGACTTCTTCATTATTACTGTTAAAAAGCAGTTTATTGTACATTTATGTGTATTGTATCTATCAGTACTGAATTATACAGTAGCACTTGAAAACAATAGCCTACATTTAGTTTTAGTATAGTTTTGCATGAGTGAATATACAGACACACTTCATACATGTGCAAAATAAGTTGCAATGAAAAAACTGCTTGATGATTTTTCATGATATTAAGTGACTGAAAGATAACCAAAAACAAAGGCATTTAAAAGAATTATTATATGAATTAGTCCACCACATGTCTGAACATAGTTTGTGTTTCTTAGAACCAAAAATAAAATATTGACTTTTTAAATCTATCTAATCACGTTAACTAATACAACCCTCAGGGTACTGCATACCACCATTATTATGTAGCTAGGGACTGCTGAAAATCAGCACAAAGTGTTTACCTTTTTTTAAAAAGTAGACATTCTCTGGGTAATCTTCAGTAATATGAGGGAGGTAAATTGTCAGGTTTTCATCAATGTGGTCTGTTTGTTATGTATAAGTGCACAATGGCCGCTGCCTCTCTTTGCTTCTGTTTCTGACTCTAAAACATACGGTCCTATTCTGCACATATCAGCTGTCTGTAAATCTTCATTCTTTATTGCTGTGCCATGCAAGGGGATGGCACAACATACGTGTGCCAGATTTGCTACTTTTGGCAATGTTACAGGCTTGTGAATATTTACTTAGCATTGGAAAGGAAGTCATATTAGTTTCAAATCTGGTGGCAAACAGAATGACGTTCTATCTGAACAGCAGCATTTTCCCCCTCAGTGTATATATATATGTACACACACCTTTTCCCAGGCGTGTTCGTTTTTTTCTCCACATCCGATCTGGGATGATTCAGATAGGCCTCAGATAGGCTTCAGGCTCCCCACCATCCTGCATCATACAAGAAAGCAGATGGATTTCTGTTTATTTAGTAAATATTAGCACAATATTGCATAAATTATTAAAAATATTGTCTTGTTTTGCTGTATCATGACTACTACTGTGTGAAAGTTAACATGGATTTTACTTTTCCTGAAGTTTCCTTTTATGAATTTTCATATTCGGTGTAAAAAATATGATAAAGTGAAAAAAAGGTCTGCGATACATTTGGTTAAACCTGCTTCCTCAATAACTTGGAAAATCAGTGAGACAGAGTGTCAGGGTTAAGGTCTTTTACTACAGATCACAATTTAGATCTAAAAAAAAAATCAATCAACTCGATGGTACCAGTTTTACGTAAGTTCAATGAAATATGCTATATAAAAAGCTCATATAAAATGAGATACTGGAAACACTGCTCCACCAAAGTGATGAAAAGTTAAAAAGCATCATAATGGTACCAGGGCCTTGGTTTGAGTTTAAATGAAACAAATACTTAGTAACAGACCACATCATCATCAAGAAATACATGTGATCCCCATATGTTATGGCTTATGTTGTGCTACTTCTTTCTGTTATGTATCCCTTTATCTGTTATGCTGGCATTACTGATTTTAACTCATTTGTGGGTGTTTTAACGTCTTTGCGGAAGATAATCTGTTATCAATAATTATTCCACTATGCAAATGGGAGCCACAACTTGTGTCATTTCACAAAAGAAATATTTGACATGACAGGAAGAAGAGCCCTTGAATCCAAGCATTGTTGGAATGAATGTATTGTGCTTTATATTGATAATATATGTGGGAGGATGTTATGGCTTGTGCACAGTGTTTGAGGGCTCTCTTGAAGTGCCCATGACCAACAGAGGCTTCACAGCAATCATCATCACTGCAGCTTAAAGATGTGATTGTGTGGCATAACCCCTTTGAAAGAGGCTTTCTCTTCTCCCGGCCTGACATGAAAAGAGCTGGTTTTCATTCCCTGCAGTGTTTTTATGCACTTGTCTTTAGTGATAAATATTACATAACCTTTGCCCTACCACAATGAACTTTCAAATTGTTGCCCGACATGCTAGTAAGATATTGTACATCCTTGCAAATGACAGTATATATACCAGCCACTTGTCTTTGCAATAGATTGTTGTACAATTTTAGAACTGCTTACAGTTCGAGGGTCAGTCGAAAAATATTTTTAAAAACTTAGAAATAGTTCAAATGCTATTTTTATCATTGATAATTTACATCTTTATAGCGAAATATTTTATGTAATACGAAAGTTCGTCACCCTAGGATTTAAATTAAAATCTGCAAATACTTGTTAGACTTGCTGATATTTTTCCATTTCATATTGGATAAATAACATCAGTTTAGACAATATTTCATCGAATTATTTCTGGCAGTGAACTGTACACTATTTTCTCTCGGAGACTGGCCATACGTACCCCCTACACATCACTGTCATACCAATTTAAATACTAATGATAAAAAAAAAATCATTAATGATGACCAACGATTGATACATTTTCGTCAAAAAAGTCTATTTAGTTTACATTAATCCTATATCTTTGACATGCTTTTGTGACTGAATCTTGAATGAGGAATCACGGTAGATAACAGCTGGGTGTGCGAAAGTGTTACAAAGTCCCAGAAACTATTTCTTGGTTACTTCTGTCGAAACATTACATGCGTCCGTTATGTTTTAACGTAGAAAAATGAATGACTAAAAAAAACAGCACTGCAGTTGTATAGCACTGCTCCGGTCTCAGTAGCACGCATCCCTCCTCCTTATGTGGATTTAATATCAGAGAGCCAGAAGATCTCCAACACGGCCGCCATGCTGGGGGAAACAGCTGCCTAGCTGCTTCGCAACCGGGACGTTTACTCAAGCCTTAAGTAAGTGCTCTTTTTATTCACGCATGGCTTTTATTCCGCTACACACCATCTATTACATTGTAGCTGGAGTTTGAAACGTCTTGAAAAATGACTTCAGATGAGTTCCCAGCTTTGGTTTGCGGTGTCGGTAGTTGCTGGCTTTTGGACATGCACTTGTTTAAATGCAACAGGTTAGTCGATGCCCTATATTTGTGTATTAACTGTTTTGAAAACAGCGTACAATGTTTCTTTATTTCCTTAAAGCAGAGATGTATACGCAGCTACACCGTATTCCGCCCTGACCGTGCTTATCTTGGGTCGTGTTTTTAAAAAGTTTTATTTTTCACCCCCCTCTCAAAATCTATCTATTAATCAGTCTATGGCCGTTTAAAGCCGAGTTGTTCGATTAAAGCTGACGGGATGGAACAGAAACGCTGTGTTTAAAACAGCCCCTTTCTAGAGTTTCGGGAGATAATTGTAAGTATCTCCCGGTGTGTTTCATATGAAGCCTTATGGTGTTGAATGGCAAGCAAAGTGACATATAGGGACTGTCACCCAGAGCTCAGCGCTTCTTCGTTAATGCACTTTAATCTAAGAGGGAGTGTGACCATCTTTATCTCATTAGAAAAAGTTACATAGCCTAAAACTATGTGGAAAATGCGCAAGGAGCTTAATTTACACATGGAGTTAAAGATCCCGGTAGCAAACTGTCTGGATTTGTTCTGAAGTGAAAAATATATTTGAACCAGAAGTTTACAGTGCTATAGTTTGTTTCAGACTTCGTATAGAAAAATTAAATATGCATACGGTTTCATCTACTGTGACCTCTGGTTTTCCTGTGGTACCCTTAAGTTCATTTTTATGGGGGTGGGAGATTCAGTTCGTTTGCTGCAAAAGTGATTAGAAATAAATTGTAACATACCATAGATAGAAAAGTAGAGAGAAAAAGACACCTTTTTCTAAAAACTGAATTTTTAGTCTTGTAGTAATTGGTTATCCTGATTAAATGTTGACATAGTTAGAATACCCTACATACCATTGCATTCTCAGAGTTTTTTCCCCTGAGACATTAATGTGTAATTTATCTTGTCGAACCAGTTATAGTTCTGATTGATTTGACTAACTGTGGTAACCTTATCGACCTCGTTGTTGTAACTCCTCTTTCTCTTCATCTGTTATTATGTGTGACTGAATTACTGTCAGTTTGCAAAAATTTGCATAAAAGTTCATTTGACAGTAATCATTTGTTTGAAATGTCTGATTGCTGTCTTAATTTATTGAGATTATCAGAATAATGTTGATTGCTCAGGATAATACTGGCTTTTATTATTGACTTCTGTACTATGCATTTTGGTTTGTATAATAATGTGGTAGTTGTATCATTTGGCTGTTGCTTGTTTGTTTATGTCTTACTCTTCAATGGGAAACTTAAATATCATACAGCTTTCTACATGGGAGACATTAGAATGGTTTAACAGCCACCTCTGGATAAAACAGTATTGTTGGGATATGTTACGTTTTTTAATAGTGTTCTTGGTGCCATGAAAAACTCCTTTAGCTGCCTAGCTAACAGTAGATGGAAAATGATATATTTGTGAAATTTAACAAAGAAAACAATGTGACTGCTTTATCTACAGTGAACTTTGATGATGTTTTAAGAAAATCTGTGTGTGTGGGGGGGGGGTGCACACAGTATATGGTGGCCGTGAGTACGTTTCACAAACAATCTATTCCCATTCTCCCCACCTCCTCTCATTGTCTCTTGATGTCAGAAAAATTGTCAGAACGAAACATGGGGGGAGGGGAATGGGAATAAAGTGAGTTTAAAAAAATTGGCACACAGCTTTATTAGTGTCTCAGTTTAGACTGAACACATGAGTTGGGTAATGTCCATCATCTTTTATGTATCCACGATGACAGCCAGCGTTTCCTCTCCTCACAGAGCAGTGCTTTGATATGGAGCTTCAGTTCAGTCCCCAGCAGAGTATATAGCTGAAAACCAATGCTGTTTGCATGCAGAAATGTTTGGTGCACTGTGAACATCACCAGTATGATACAACATATTAGTTAACACTGTTAAAAAGATAACTGCTGGAAGTCATCCAGTACTTTTTAAAAATACTCGTAATCATAGCCATAGCTATTCTTTGACGATGTTCTCCAACTAGAGTTTATAAAAATATATATAAAAATCACTAGTAGTACTGACTTTGGCTTGGCTAATAGTCAAGTACATGGCTGATGCTATTTTATATGATGAAATGGACTATTAATATATACAGTTAAAGTATGAGGCTACAGATAATTGTAAAATATGCAGCTTTCCATTGGCCTTGTGGTTGCATGCCACAAGGTAAAATATCTTTTCAATTTCAATAGTTCTTTGGGGGTTCCTTAAAACCATATAAATTATGTGCTGCAAAGATCAGGGTGAGTAATGCTGAGCTAAATCTTTAGCAGATATGCAGTGATACATGTTTGTGAGCACCTGCCAATGTTATGTTAGCTGTTTTACCCCTGTGGTCCTCAGGTTCCTTGACCCCAGCCAACTGTTTTATGTGGATGACCTTGTCTAGGTAACTGGCCCAATGGGGGAGGAGAGATGTGTATTTTTAAAATTTTGCATAAGGATCTTTTCCCCAAGCCTCCTGTACCTGCTACCTCATTGAAAAGTGCTCCAATAGGTCCTATTAGGTGTACTAGGTCCAGGATTCAGCTTTATGCTATACTAATGTCTCTCTTTGGAATAGTTCACAAACTGAAATATTCCTTAATTAGAAGAGTTCAGGTGACTTTGGGTTGTCACTGCATGATGGAGCATAATGGCATATATTCACAGCTTGATTTCATTCATTTTGCAAATGGGGAAACAAAACACTGGATTTGTATGATCTGAGTTGCGCAAATAATCATTTGTGGGTATAATTTTTCTGATTTTATAGAGTCTAGTTAGAGTATTGCCTGCTTCTTTCCTGAATCATGCCCCAGCTTCAGAACAGCCAAAATACAAAGTTGACCTTAAAAAGTTGGCAATTTAAGTTAAAAATGATGCAAAATAATTACTTTGGTACAATATGCAAAAGTGATTTTCACAATCATTAGCAGAGAGGAGAGATTTTTTGAGCCAAACAGAAATTAGTTGCTTAAAGAACATGTTAAACCATATCCATTGTTATTATCATGCAATCATCATATCTAGACTGTTGATCATTGATTTTTTCTTAGTCAATGATTACCTTTCAGTCACTGTTAAGTAAACAACAAACTTGAAATGTCAAATTCTTGTTTAGTAATGGACAGTGTTCAGCTGTTTAAATTTTCTGAGTAATTTTCCCATAATTGAGAATATGTAAAGTGTAATCCAAAGAACAATCTGTAAAACTATTTTATTGGATTTTAAATTGCCAACTCATTTTTCTAGTGTTGTTCTATAGTCTCAACCCAGTCCTGTGTCTATGGTCCACCACAATCCTGACCAGAACGAATAGTTAGAAAATGGATGAATGAATAAAAGTATATGGAATTTTATGTTCTATGTTTAATACAAAAAAAAAGTATTTGTAGGAGAAAACTTACAGAAATGAAGAAATCCAGCATATAAAGTGGGTATCCAGTATAAGGATTGAAAAAGGAAAGAGTTGGGTGTTAGACTGCACTTTCCCACAGAACAAATACAGTGAAGCATTGTTTACACCCCCCAAAAGCTTTCAGACTCGCAAAAAGGAAGCAGAGAGCTCGAAGGGGATCTTGTGACAATGTACCTCCACTGGATTACAGTTCAGGACTTTAAGCTTGGTCAGCAGGGAAAATGAGAGTGGTGAATCCCTTGCAATTAAGTGTAAACTGACACTGGAACATACTGTCTGTTTTTGTAATTTGTTTAAGGGGACCATAGCAGTTAAGATGTGGTGTTTTGAGTTTTTTTTTTTTTTTTTAACCATATAAAGAATTTCAACCACTGGTACCTGTACACATTCAAGTGGCCTTGTAAAGAGGGAGTGGATCATGTGTTTCACTTTTACGGTTGCATAATTTGGAACTCTTGGAAGCTTTTGTTAAAAAGCCCATAACCGTTGCATGTGCACCCAGCAGTGCCACTTTATTTAAGTTTTACTGTGTGTGTGTGTGTGTGTGTGTGTGTGTGTGTGTGTGTGTGTGTGTGTGTGTGTGTGAGAGAGAGAGAGAGAGAGAGAGACATAGAGAGAGAGAGAGAAATCTTAGCTGGTTCACTTTGATTACATTTAAAGATAGAGCAGAATGGGTGTTGAGAACCCACTTTTCCACAAATGAAAGTGCCCCTGGAAAGTCATCCTCTTACACAGTCACTTAGACATGAACTCCAGTCATTTTGATGAGGATAACTTAAATTAAAAACCCATGAGATAGTACATGCAGGTGGTTGGTGTGACACAGTAGGAGATGGGCAAAGTTGATCCGCTGTGGTGACCCCTGACGGGAGCTGCCAAAGGAAAATGATGATGGTGTTGAGCTTAAATTAAAAACGCAAATTATGTATTATTTAAAACACAATTATGGGTCAACCTGGAACATTGTGCAGCAGTGACCATTTTGATTTAATAACGTGGATGTCTTTGCTGTGTCTTCTTTGCACCCATTCTTGCTTGCTCAGCTGCTGCTTGTTTATGGGCTGTTTAACAGTAGCAGTTTGTGGTCTGGACATTGACATGGTGACTTCGTTCTCTTGGTTTATTATCTGGACGTCTAGCATCATTGTCATGCTTCAATACAAATTTTTGGTGCAACTTCAACTCACAGATGGAGGGTCTGATGTTCTACTCCAGAAGGTCTATGGTTCCTGGTCAAGTTATCTATGGAGCAAGGCAGAATAGCAGTCTCCGAGCTATGATACTCCACTACCATGATTTTTGTTATTTTTTTTGCCAAGTTTTCAGTATTTTTAGTTGTGGGGAAAAATAAATTTGACTCCATGGAATGTTCTTTCAAAAAAGTCTTTACAGTGCTAACCTGGTTATTTTGTTGGGAACTTAATTTGAGTAGCAGTGTTAATCAGAGAGCAAAGGTTTCCTATGATGAATGCCACTGCTGTTCAGCAGCCCTCATATCGGTGAGGTGAAGTACAAATAGACATGGCAACTACAGTAAGGCTGGTCTGCATATCCCAGGGCTGAATCCCAGGGTTTTTTAGATTTCCCTGCAACACTGCATCTATATTAATCTGATTAAAATGGAATACCAGTAGTTCTGGTACTTCTCACTTGAATGTACCATTTTGCTACATCTTGTAGAAATTAAATGGAAAAATGTGCTAATCTGTACTGGAGATCTGTGTACGTTTGTCAAAGGGTACATTAAACTTTGTAAAGCTAATACGTGTATTTTGTATATTCATTGTATATTCCTTGTTGGTTATTCAGTATGCATAGATACTTTTAGAACAAAATGGTGACTTCCTGTTTGCTTGGTACTTCTTACTGCTTGCATATCATGTTAAAAGCAGTTTGCTATGTTGATAGATGCCGACACGAGCCAGTATATTTAGCAGGTGACCTGGACTGTGTAACGCATGCAGTACATTCTGACTAGTGGCAGGTATCTAATATAGATTAGTAATCCATGTATCAATGTATGTGACCAATGTATTTCTATATCATCGTACCAAGCAAGTCCTAGACTTAATGAGGATGAATCAGTTTGGTGTTAATGGTGACTTGTGTTTAAATGTGGTTCAAATGAGTTTCTTCCCTACTGTTAACTTCAGAGGTAGCCTTAAAAAAACCTTTATAAATAGAGTTGTGTGATGTTAATCTGTAATAGATCGGCAAAAAATATATACGTAAGGCAGGTTGCAGGGTACATAAAGAGCTGAGCTGTGCTGTACCAGATCTGAAAATGGTTCTTCTAGTCTTTTTCACTGTATGAAGTCATAACATTTAATATCCATTGGCTGTAACAGGAACCTTCAGAAACTGTTGTCATGCAAAATGATAATTGAAAAACAATTTTCGTGGGATTCAATAAGTCAATTGCTAGAAATGTTTGTTCTTAATGTTGGACTCATATTATCGCGTGGTTGAACTTAATTAGTTTGTTATCAGTACTGAGGTGTTATCCTGATTTGCTGTGCTTTACAAAGGATAACATACCGGCATGGTTTTGACAAAGAGGTGTAAAGCCTCTTTGTAGTTTAACCAGGGATTCTGCAGTGGCTTCCCTGGGGGAAATGGGGGTCGTCTGCACTAGCTCATGCAGTCGTACACCTTATGGCTACAATGTGATTTACTACTGCCTTGAAATAGGGACGGCTGAATTAGTGTGTCTCCTTCAATCCACCCAGGAGCCCAATGGAGCCGTGAAAACAATGGATCCCTCGTTCTGCTTCCCTCCCCCTAGCATTGTGTGCATCGCTGTCCAAAGACGATATTTCACTCCCTTTGCTTTCTGAAGCTCGCTGCTTGATAGTCTAGATGGGGTGCAGCAGAAATCAAACCCAACAATCAAATGCTGGCAGGTGCTCAAGATGACGTTGTCACCATAGGCACAGAGAGTGGAATATGATGTCATGTTATCCTTTTGTCTCCTCCTCCTCCTCCTCTCTTCCATCCCTCTGTGGCAGGCTGGCTTTAATAATTAATTGTTTGGCAGAGACAGAGAGTGGTGGATAGTGAGTGAGAGAGATGGTGTGATTTTTATTTCCTTACTGTCTTCAGGATTGCTCTTAAAGAGCCCAGCACCTTAACAGATTTAAAAAAAAAAAAAAATGGAACTCTAAATTTCATCCTGCCAGTTTTGGTAAGAGGTAAGAATATGCCATCTGGGGCTGCAGAACGGAAGGTAGTGTTTTAGTGTGTATGATCCTGCTGTTCTTAGTGCCTGTGAATGTGTGCTGCTTCAATAGAGAAATGTCAGTCTTGTCTTCCATGCGTTCCAGTGCTGTAGCATTGTGAAGTTTGTTCTCATGGATTGGTATAGGAATTCGCCGTGTGCTATGGAGTGAGGATTCTTTATAACATCGTAATGTTTACGCGAACTACATTTTTTATTATTGTGATACCATTTCAAATAGCCATTTTTCCCCACTTCTGACTGGAGCAAGACAAGGACAATTTTAATCAAATTAATCAAAGATTTTCCGGCTTTGTGTGTATTTAGCCAATTTAGAATTTCTTTGTATGTGTATAACTGTTGTTAGAAACTGCCCTCTATATAGCTTAAATTTTCTCACATGGATACAAAGTATAACAGTCATACAATTTTTGTGCTGCAAAACAGTTGCCATTTTATTTAGCTAATGTACTTCTACATTATAATGTGAGCAAATTGCGACTGACAAATATGTGAGACAAACATGATTTAGGAAATGCACTAATGTGTTGTTGTTACTTTTTATTGTTGCCAAACAAATGCCAAGTTTTTGTTCTTATGCAGTGTGATTGTCTTTGACAGAAGGTCTCTGTAAACACTGCTTACTTGCTTGTGAGCCTTGTAAATGCACCAGAATAGCTCATGAAATTTTGTCTGTGAGATCAAAGCTTGCTAACGTGTCTATTCAGATGTTTCTGTCTGGGGCTTCTAAATCCCCTATACTCACACTGGTGCGATCTACTACCATGCTGTGTAGCCCCCCCCCCCTTGAAGCAGTATTTCAAAAATCAAGTAACAGGCAAAACCCATGGTAAAAGTTTACCACTTATAATGCATTTGAGTATGTGACACTGAGAGGGTTTTAAAGGTCCTGGAGAGAATATAAATTCCATTTTACGTCCAAAGTGCTGGTTGTCGTTCTTGTCTCAGCCGTACTTTGCATGCTGGCTGTTGTTTTTGCGTAAACCATACTTTACACTTAATAGAAACGGAGCAGAATAACCTGTGTCATCACAGCTGCACCAGACTGCTTTGTCTCAATTTTTTACACAAATTTTTCCAAACCTTTACCTATATTTCATTGATCTGATTCTTTAGCAGCTTTTGATTATTATCCAGTATGATTAGTAAGGAAAAGAATTCTGACCTGCTTGTTAGTTACCTCATCGTATTTAATTTCTGAATGTTTTACTGTATGAATTAATAAATCATTCATGTTGGGCTTCTTACCACAATGCATAACTATTAGACTGAATTCATTAGTCTTGCAATCATCAGTTCACCTCATTATACAGTATGCATAAATATTTGATGTGCATATTAATGTTAACGTGCGTTGTTGACCACAAAGTTTGTCAGCATTTACAAAGTGTAAAGAATTGGTCTATGACCATAAGGAAGAGTTGCATTTACAAAGTTTAATAGGGGAGTGAATGAGACGTCTTGCTTGCTTGGAGGCTGAAAGGTTCTGTAGTGTGCATCTGGTTTTTCCTGAAACGTTCTCCTGACCATTCTTCATTAACTGACCTTGGTAATTCAGCCACCTCTTTCTTTTCAAGTTTATATTTTCAATTTTAGTTGACATTTAGATTCAACATAATTCACTGTGTTCTTCACCAGGCTGAAAAATCCTTGGTTAATGATGATAATTGAGAAACGAGATTCTAATTTATCAAATTACTTTCTCATTTGTAGTTTTAAGAAATGACAAGTTCTTGGTTTGGAGTGGTTGCCTATTACAGCAGGAACACAAATATAAGCAACACTGGCATATATAGCCTAATCAAAGGGTCATAAGCAGGCCTTTGTGATTAGAAGATGCAAGATGTTTCATGTATTTTTGATGTGTATAGTCAGATCAACAGGTCTGCTGGTTTAGTGTGATGTTAGACTAGCCAAGGTACATGTTTGATACAAGAAACCCAAAAGATATGTTTCTTAAATCTGAAGTAAAATTTAAAAATAAAATGTACTGATATATATTCTTGGTCAGATATTTACTGGTTTTAATCCTTTAGAGCCTTCACAGACGGTGCTAAGGTGAAGAACAGGGTTGACTCTGAGAAGCAGAGATCATGGCCTCTGAACAAAGAATCTGTGTAATACTCAAAAACATCTTCAGTAACCCCAAGGTTATATCTTGGAATACCTACTCATGGTGGTTGTTTGATTGAATTGTTATTCTCTTGGTGGTAGCCTGATAGGGCATATGGGTTGTTATTTCACCATTAACCTAATGAGCATGTTTACCATGGTAAGAAGTGTATAGTCGTTTGAGAACAAATATGAATTCATTAAATACTCGAATTTTCTTAAAACCCTTCTACAATATGGGTGTTACATGTTTCAGAACTCATTAACCATTTACATATTCTGGGTTATTCCAGGTTTTTTTAAGCCTGTGATTCAGAAAATTTAAATTCTAATCTGATCAGTATTTGCATTACTTGGGCATGAAAATCTTTAATATAAGAACTGATATGACTTTCATTACTAATGTACATGTGTTCACAGACTACCTAACTGACACTTTGTAAGCTATAAATGGTTATTTGTACGTATGAATAACAGAAGTGAAACATTGAATATGTTTTTGTAAGTATTAGACTTTCTTCCTTCTCTAGGCATTGCACCATACACTGTATCTGTCTGACCACAGAATGGCAAATCAAAGACTCCTTGGTTGGGGTTTTGAATCCCCACCTTCGTTACATGGGTGTGGGGCTTACATCCTCACCCCATTTTGTGATGGTTTCCTCTGTGTTTTCTGGTTTCCTCTTGCAGGCCAAACACATGCAGTTAGGCTAATTGGCACCTCTGACTTTCCTGCAGTGTATGATTGTATTTGTGTGTGTATCCTTGTATATGCCCTGCAATGGACTGGCATTCCATCAGGGTGTTCCCCAATGTCATGCCTTATGTTGCCTGTGGTAGGGTCTAGGCCCCTGACTCTGACATGATAAGTCAATAGCAGACGGATGGTTGGATGGTGCCTCAAGGAAGTAAATATGGAACTTAGTATTAACTCTTCAGGATGCTAATATCAATACACATGAATTAGACCAAATACAGCATATCAAGCAGACTGTTGAACTAATTGGGCATGAATTTCATATCAAAAACCACAAGATGGCCCGCATTTTGCTTTTGTGTCCAGATAAACAGATACTTTATTCAGTGCTGATATTTAGTTCACAAATACTAAAACTGGGTGGACACTCTTAATGACATTGGCTAGCTAACTAGGCATATAGCTTTTTGACAAAATGCAAATAAATTTGCTTACCGGAAAATGAAAACACATGAAAGCACTTTCAGGTAAGCAATTGATAATTTGGTAATTAAGGAAGCTTTATTCCCTCCTTAACTGGCAGGGAACTATTGCCATTTAACCATAATTTGCCAGGGATATCTGACTTGATTAGGAAGCAGGCCAGATTTCAAATTGTAATTTCATTATAAAGTTGGTTCAATAATTGTATTGTGAAACAGTCAAATATAAATGGATATGTCAGTTAACAGGAGGCCTTTTTTTGTTTCCACTGCTAATGTTTTTTTCCTTATGTCTAACATCTCTTTCTTAGGATGAATAAATCTGTCACATTTTGAGTTAAACATTCTCTGTAATCTGGGGGAAAAATTGCTCTATTCATATTAATAAAAGAACAACTCTTCATAACTCAACCAATTTGAATTCTGTTCAGAGTAGAAAGGTTCCATTAGTATTACATCTTGTTTGATTTTTATATTTTGGTGTGTCTCAATTTTTACTGCTTTTGTCAGTCAAGATTTTGTTTTGGGAAGGCAAGTAGTGTTTTCCTGTTCAAATCCATCTTTGGCATCTCTTTTTGAGTTTGACCCCAAACAGTGTTCCACTGAACATGGTACATATTGTAAAGGAGGTGAATCATTACATTTTTGGCCATGACTGTAGATAGTGAGTTTTTTTCCCTCATCTTCTTCACACTGCTTTACTGGGTGAGTGTTGCTATGGCAACAAGCCAAGCAGCTCATTCCCATGCCTGCTGGAATATGTAGTTCCTCCAATGTGTCCTGAGTCTGCCATGAGGCCTCCTTCCAGTGGGGCATGGCTGGAACCACTCACATGTCTGGGGTGTATTGTGCCATCCAGCCTCCTTGCTATGAGCCAAATCCAATTCTCCATTTGATAGCTCTGCCCCTCTCTTCACCTAAATGTCCAAAACACAGATGGCAGAACTACAAAACTGATCATTAACCTCCGACCTAGAGTTCTATGGTACCACGTACATGTATGAACATCATTTTGTTCAAACATAGTGTTCGTTATGCAAAGTCTTTGGCTTGAACAGAAGTTCAGTAACAATTTATCACTTAAAAGGACATTGTTTTCTGTCACACCCCTCCAGGAGTCCAGGTATCTTCATTGTTCTTCAGTTTGTTTTTTTTTTTCCTTGTACACATATGGTACTTGTCTTTCAGAACTGCAAAATTTGAATCATACCACTCTTGTTCTTTGCTGACTGCTCTTGAACAGCTGTGGGGGGAGAGATTGATTTGGAAAGATTAATCAAAAATTAGATTAGGACATGGATTATAATTTGTATTGCCTAGAGGAATGAGGATTAATTATAAATGCTTAATAGCATTAGAAATTAATAATATGCTCTCCAAATTATTGTCTTGCAAGTTTTATCTCCATCTTCTAAGTGCTTCTCAACAGCACAGAGCATAAGAATAGGATGTTTTACCGATCTTAAATGGGCATGCTTGCAGGTTATAATTAACACTCTGGGGAAAAAAAAATCATACACAACCCACTCTTCTCTGAGGAACGTGTGTAGAAAGCTGCATGTTTTTTTCTTTACTTTGACATTTATACCAGGCAAGATGCTTTAAGGTTTGCAAATTCAAGTATTTTGCATTCATCACATATTTGGCTGTATGTATAGGCAAACCCAAGCAAGGTTATTTGTTATCTTTTTGCTGTCTATTTTCTAGAGAAGGAGCCCTTATTTGCCCGTTTGAATGCAGTTTAAACACAAAACTATGTCTTGATAGTGTTTTTCCACAGTTTAGGGTCTTGTGGAAGTTGGGGGAATGATCAGTTAATATTCTAACTTCAGGGTGGTGATGTGGCTGTGCCTATGATTGAAAGGTCACAGGTTCTGTTGCTACAGCCAGCAAGAGTGTTCATATCACCACTGGGCCCTTGAGGAAGGCACTTAATTTGATTTGTTCCAGGGGTGCTGAACACTGGCTGACCCTCAGCTCTCACCTTGGAGAGCGGGATGGGAAAACACGAAAACTATGAATTTCCCCACAGGGATGAATAAAGTACTGATTATTCAGTTATGAAGCCTTAAACCGTATTATGTGCACAGCTGAACACTAAAATAAATGAGCCTGCGTAGAGTTAGCCACTCACAATTTATGTAGCATTATCTCTATTTGGACCTTTTGTAGTTTTGGTGCTAGTTTATTTGTTGTTGTTTAGTCACGCAGTCGTGTCCAACTCTTCGCGACTGCATGGACCACAGTACGCCAGGCCGCCCTGTCCTTCACCGCCTCTCGAAGCCTGCCCAAACTCATGTTCATTGCTTCCACTACACTGTATATCCATCTCATCTTCTGACGTCCCCTCTTCCTTTTACCTTCAACCTTTCCCAATGTTAGTGTCTTCTCCAGTGACTCCTGTCTTCTCATTATGTGCCCAAAATATTTGAGCTTCATCTTCATTATTTGTCCT
>JAACJT020001250.1:0-15825 GCA_009936485.2 Gymnarchus niloticus | reverse complement strand
TCCCTCAAGAGGAAGAAACCTTGGGAGGAGCCAGACTCAAAGGGGAAGCTTGTCCTCCTCAGGCTAGCACCAGGCAGGACAAGTTTATAGCCCTCGTTCTTTTTGCCTAGTTACTACACCATGGTTCAGGGAAAATGTTATTACGTGGCTCTTCATGTCCAACCAGTTGGCCATTCCTGCTCTATTGTATCCCATTCTAAGTCCCCAACCCCAGGGCCTGGCTAATGACTTGATCCACAAGAGGGGTGGTATAGGTTTGGCTTGAACTTTTTTCAGGGAATCAAAACAATTGCTTCAATGATTTATGTGTTGGTCGGGATATTTTTAACTTTCCTGAAAGTTGGTCAGGACATTTCCATACCATCCCAACTGAAATCTCTGCCTATGGATGTAATGGGGAGTTTTTCACCACCATTGGGAGGTTACAGGCTGGCTGAGCAGAGTAAACATGCAACATAACTGGTTTGGTTGCAACAAAAACACACCAACAGGATTATTAGAGTCAGAACAGACCTCACCATCTCTCAGTCTCCCCCATTATAATGATAAAGGAAATACTTTTAGCAATCGTTTACTGGAGAATGCTTGGGCCTTCCCTCCCTGAGAACATTAATGCCCTCCCGCCAGGTAACTATTTCTTCTTGCACATGTTTGCAGAGCAAGCTTTTTGTCTGATTGTAAGGAAAATTACTAAGGATGCCCCAGTGTTCAGAGATGATAATTTGAATATAGACACTCTGAGTAGATTATGATTATTGAGGAAGTCACTGTAGCAATGGGGGTTTCATTTGACACCACTAAGGCGATTAAAGAAGTGACTGAACTAGCATCTGGATATCTGCATGGGGAAGTGATTGAGCTTGCATTTGGACTGTGAACTAGTCAATTGCTTTCACACTCCTCACCATGGGAATTCACTATCCTGAATTGTCTCATCACCGTCTACATAATATATATAAATTCACTCATGACACCTTTACCTGGCTGAGGAGAATCTTGCAGGGTTTAAAAGGAATAAAGAGCCACGCTTGTCAGGTGTACATCTGTACAGTATCACATGAATTATTTTCCTATACAGTAAATCAACATTTTGCTGAAATCATGTTGAGGAAAGATTCTGCGAGTTGATTTCTGGCACAGATATTCTGCTGAATGTCCTGTTTGTCATTCTGAAATATGAGAGACCCTGAGTTTAGCACAACACCTGACGAATTATACGTTGTTGTGTACATTTTTGCGAGGTAGGACAGATCATGGCTTTTGGACCTCTATTTAACTTTGACCTCATGTAATATAAAACAAGCTGACTGTGCGTGGTGGGTACTGTGACAAGGAGATGGGGAGAGAGAGAAATATGGGAAAATATTATTATGACTGAAATCTTGCTGATATGTTGCTAACTGTTTGGTAGAAGTTCACCAAAACGGCTTAAGAATGAGGATGATTCATCCTTCACCAGAAACTGGTGAAGTCTTCTGGACATGGGTAAATTCTAAAATTATAAGCTATCCAGAAAACAGAAACAAAACAAAAAAGTGACTGGTAAGGAACAAAATGATTTAAGCAACAATACATCAGAAACTAATACTGTGGCTACATACTGCCTGACAGCACAGATTGGACAAAATTTTTAAATCTCTTTGACATAAAAAGTTCACACATAATGTACATATATAAATAAATCATACTACAATACAGGATGCCATTTTATCTCTGTCTGAGACTTTGCGGTAATATTATATTCATAGAATAAAACATTTGCTGTAGCCATCTACGTTCCACCTGCTTACTCAGGTCAGGCCACATGGATAATAAAATATTTTAAAAATCAAATTAGTGAAAGTAAGCAGACAATGGAAAAGTTGACAGGGCAAGCCAAGAACCTTATTTAACTGCTTCATGGAGTTTGTTACAAATATCTTCTAATGAATAGAGACAACTGAGGAAGGCTGGCAGGGAAAAGACAAAAGCATAAAAAAAGATTTTCCAAAGGCAGACATTTTTAATAAAGTGTGGCTGATCAAATTAAGGCCTGCCACAGATAACGACAGGTTGCTCATTAGCCATTATAAAAACAGAATTTATCGTGCAAAATATGTAGAAATGAACACCAGAGGAGTAACGCTCAGTTAATGGACTACAGGCAGCCAGGAGGAGCACTGAGAATCTAGGACCCGATTCACACACTCAGTTATGTCACTTTAACCAGCACAAGTTTACTGTGTCATAACTCGGTAGCCCTAGGAACTAAATTCTGAGCATGGCTAACAGGTGGGTGTGTTGTTAGTGTGTTAGTGCAGATCAATCGTCTGTGCCTATGACCAGAATGCCACCGGTTCAAATCCCATGGCTGACAAAAGTGCTTATTTCACCATTGGGCTCTGGAACAAAGCTGCTCCCTGAATGTTACTCTGGATTAAAGCATTTGCTAAATAAAGTAAATTTGCAAAGCTCTCTTCAAATTTTAACCCTGACCTTGCAAAAGAAAACTTAAGCTAAATTCTAACCAGGTCTATACACAATTGAAACTAAACAAATAGTGTATTCCTACCCATTATCTTGTCACATTTTCTTAAATAAAAATGAAGACTGGTAGCATTGCTAGCAATGGACAACCACTGGCAAACCTAAAGTAATGCAATTCATATCTTTCAAAAAAACTTGAAAGTATTGTTCTATTTTGAGTATTCAATAAAAATACAAAGCTTTTGCCAAAGAGGGAAAATGCTAAAAATGTATTTTATGAGTCAGCTGTGTGAAAAAAGAAAAAAAAAAACAGTTTGTGAAATGTTAATTAGCTGGGGAAAGCTGTCAGGCATTACTGAAACTCTACAACAGTGAAGAGATTAAGCCTACATATTTAATGTTGTAGCACTGAGCCAACCCAGCAACCCGAGCCATTAGAAAGAGTTTGAGAACTACTGTATGTGAATATAGTACATGACCACAAACAAGTTAATTTATGCATGTTAATTTGCAAAATAATTCATATGAAATTACATAGTTTACGATATTCTCTGCACATGTATGCATTTCCTAATACTGAATTTTTCTGTTTTTGTTTGATAATGTGTGCAGGGAGCAGACTTAGCATAGACAGATTTAAAAAAAAAAAAAACACTTGCAGGTAGACAGGTGTAATGAAACCAAAGGCTGAATCCAAATGCAGGTTAATTTCTGAGGGATGTGGGCAGAATTGAGGGTCAGAGAACAGGGGTGTAGCAAAATCAGGGAAAACCAAAACTCAAGCAACAATCAAGAACACATGCCAGGTAGCTGTCATACCCACACCAAGCCAGCCTACATCGGACCTACCACGCCCAACTTACTCCCGTTCGTCATCCCCTGAATACTAACCAGCTGTGTCTTGTTAATCATCATCAAGTAGCTTCCAGCCGTGCCTTGTTGATCCCTTATATAAGCCATGCTGTTTCGTTACCGCCTTGTGAGTTATCTGGCCATTACTAAGCATTGCTGAATCTCTGGTAGTTTACCCGTGTATTGCCCTGCCTGTTTTGGCTCTGATTAAACTGCCTGATTCTGTGATTGGATCCTACTGTATTCTGAATCATTACAGTAGCAAGGTCATAGAATAGCCAGGTGTTCCAAGATTACAGAAAATGCAGAACAGCAAGAACAACCAAATCCCACTGTACAGTCCAGAAGATGAAGCCTAGTCAGGTATGAGGCACAAGGTCATGCATGGGAATAATACAGGACACATTACAAGTACTCAACAAGGGGGGAAAAAAAAAAAACCTCATACTGAGGTGACTGCTGAAGAGTCTCAAAGCAAGTTATAGCTGTCAGGATTCTGGAGAGACAGAGCGGGAGGAGGTTGGGTATGGGTGTGACAGCAGAAAGCTAGTGTAACAAATACACAGATTGGATCCATGTGCAGAATCATGGTCTTTAATTGTGGTCAAAACAGGCAGGCTCAAAATCTGAACAGACAGAATTTCCAGAGCCAAAGGGGTATCCAAAAACATGGTCAGGGTCACTGGCAAAACGGTCAAAATCCAAAGCAACTCAATCAGCACAGCAAACTAATCCAGGTCAGCAGGCAAAAACAGAAATCAAAAAGAACAGGCAAGAATCATACACAGGTAAAGTCACAAAACACATACCACACTCAGTAATGGTCTAGGAAACACAATTCCTCACAATGAGGAAATGGAATTACTTTAAGTAGACAACTAAACAAGGCACAGCTGGTTAGGACTCAGGTGATGAACAGGAGTGGGTTGGGTGTGGCTGGTTAAACTGGTTTGACTGTCTTGGTGTGGACATGATAGATAGGGCAAATTCATTTGCATTGCATTGCTATTTATCACACTGTGGAGGATCTGTTTCTACATCATGTTGGATAAAAGTGTCTTCTAAATAAATAAAGCTGACATGCTGCCCTTTTGTAACCCTGCAACAGCTTTTTATTTCAGAAAAGTTTTCAGCAGATCCCAGCACTTGTCAGACTGATAATGACTTTGGCATTTAAGTGCTAGTCAAAGAGCTTGTTCTCATACTAAGTATCCCCTAAAGTCGGACCCACATGTTGCGGTGCCCTTGTAAAACACTGCCCCGAACAAGCAAGTGAAACAGGCCGCACCCGAAAAGGGGATACTGCTGCTCCATAAGTGGAGACGGGAGCCTACGGGGGTTCTCTGGGAAAAAGGGAACAGGAGAGGCTCTGTCATTGATTGATTGATGGTCTTCAGATCCTCAATAAAATAGTGGTAGCATAATGCCAAATGCTCTGCTGCCTGGAATCGAATATTCCTCCTATTTCAACTAGTTCATGAACACATTACCCAGTGCAAAACGTTCATGACTTGAAATATTTTCCAGCCCAGCTGAATCATATTTATGGGAGCATACATAGGTAATGTGCATTTGTCCATTCTCAGTGCTTCAAAAGAAAACTGATGGCACAGGTGTGTGACTGCTTTTTCTCTTATTGATGGTATTGGCAATATAGTCCAGCAAAACCACAATTATGAGATGCTCAATGTAACTACAACTGAACTAGTTTATTCCATCCATCCATCCATCCATCCATCCACTATGACTGCCTGTACAATATAAGATCATTATGATATTGGAGCCATTTCCAGCAAGTACATCGCACAAGGCAAGATGACAGTCCATCACAAACCAGCCACTCATGCACAATCACTTAACAAATTCACCTAAATGAACATTTCTGGACGTTTTATCTTTATGAGAATCTGTTCTTTTCTGTATTACAACTTTTAAAAATGATGGGTTCCCAACAGCATTACTGGCCAAACTCATAATGCATTAAGAACTTCTGTAAAATTATGCAGATAAATATTTAGCCTTGGAAGTTCAATATACAGTTTTGGTCAGTACGTACAGTATAGTAATAACAAGTCTCAGCAATATGAAAGATAGCCCTGCATATCTGTCTTTGAATAGTTTGCTTTGGTGAATGCTCCCTTGTGGATCACAGTTGTGTTGTTACTGCATAACCAAAAATTTAAATGCTCACAATTAGCCTGATTTTTTTATTTTTTTTTTCAAACCGGATCCACTTTGGCAAAAAAACTGTAGAAAAATAATACATTTTGGGTTTCTGACTGGTTTTGTGTGGCTTGAGGGGCTGGATCTGCAGAGTTTTACGCCCCCCCCCTCCACCCCCCCACCAAACAGTTTCTGAACATGCACCTTGACATTTTTCAGTAAATCTACAGGCCATAATGACTAATGGTGCTATCATATAGCTAATCTGGTTCACCTAGGTGATCTGTCATTTCCGCCTTCCTCTCTCCCCAGCATCATCACTGAAAACACAGAATTAATTCCTCTTGTTTTTGAACAACAAAGATGGGTCAAACACCCACAAACAGCTGGGTGTTAAGTTCCTCTGTTTCATGCTCCAGACCCAGCTTATTCCTGAAGACTAAAACACTATAATGCTCTCTTCATATTTTATAACTGCAGCATTTTGATCTAAAACAAAACAGTGCATTTTGCTGTCCATGATTTTATTATTTCTGGCTGACGCATTTAACGACAGGATCATTCAAAGGGACATCTCAACAAATGAAGGGCCGCAGAGAAATTGGCACATGAGCAACTTGGCAAAAAGGCATCTCTGTCCAAATTTGTTTATGTACACGCGTACATAAATGAAACCAAGCCATCACTGTCAGTGGATTTCTGGTTCACACAAGCAGTCACATTCATGCTGTTTTGATCTTCCGGTGCTGCGTGACACTCGTCTGACAGCACGCCAGAACAAGGTACGATGGAAGGCGGTGAATCATAGAGTCAAAGTGAGCCATGGAAGCACATCCTTCCATTTCAGAGAACCGTCTCTAACTCTGTAAGAGCATATACAGTAGAATACAGGCAGTGAATCACTTGGCAGTGCTCCCATCAGTGGGACACAACCAGGAGATTTAATAAATGCATTGTGTTCTTTTTATCTTTTGTTAGTTGTCGTTTAGCGACTGGTCTTTATATAATGTAATTGCAGTCTTTCTCTCTCTGTCATATAATACTGTATACCTTGTGGTCCTTACCTGTGTATCCTTGTGAAATATTCTTTTTTTGCAACATTTTTATCTAACCGCCCGAGTCCTGAAATGACCCGTCTTACACCAGAATTGTATACTCATCTCAGTTCAATTGAATTGCTCTGTACTTGCTCAGTAATAATTGCAATGATGCATAACTCACGCCTTAACTCTTTTGTCCTGCCCGGTGCTGGCCTGAGGAGGACAGGCTTCCCCTTTGAGTCTGGTTCCTCCCAAGGTTTCTTCCTCTTGAGGGAGTTTTTCCTTGCCACTGTCGCTTTTGGCTTACTCTCTGGGGACTGTGGGCCCGGGACTATGTAAAGCGCTTTGTGACCGTGCTTCATGTTAAAAGCGCTATATAAATAAAATTGAATTGAATTGAATTGAATTCGCTCTCTTTTGGGTGGTGATGTGGCTGTTGTGATCAGTATATTTTGGAATAAATCCAAAGTCCTGTTTTAAAGGCGGGACACATTTCACAACTGTGTTGGTTTGCTAAATTGTCTTGAAACTACCACAGGATTAGCAGAGGTTTTGCTAAATGGGCTAGAAGTAAACTTGGTCTGCTACATATCTAACATTCTGATGTTTCACTGATCACTTCCTAAGTAAGTGTCATAATTTACTGAATGTAGTGAAAAGTCAGTAAAACACAATGCAACCATACTAAGGATACTTTGAAATCTAAAAAGCCATATTTCTCAGTTGTTGTTTTTGCCAAGCCAAACTGCGGCAGACATCCGTGTCTGTCAGACGGACGTACGAAAACCCCCTGGCACAAAACATCTCCCCTTTGCTAGGCTCTTTGGTCACCTGACGAAATGCAGACAGCTTTACCTTCAGCCAAAACAGGCAGATATAAATAGAGCTCCACTCTGCTGGTCAGACCTCTAGTTAGACAAGGCAAATTACCACAGAATCGATGCAGAAGGCAGTGCTTGGACAAACATCCACAGATAAGGTCGGTGTCCTTGGTTGATTTGCCAAAAGTGTATCCCTTTCATCACAGCCAAAACAGAAGGTTTGATATATATATATTTTTTTAATCCTTAAGTAACACATCGTTCTTAAATTGTTAAATAATCTAGGATTAAGGATTAAGAAGCAAACAAAAGGTCACATTATTTTTTGGGCAAAAAAAACAATAAAGTCTGCTTATTAAAGCATGTTAAATTCTGTGTGCTATTTGAAAGATAAACAAACCATTTCAACCGGACCACAAACGTGCACATCATTTCAAAATAGCAGAATCTAATAGTCATATGAAATGATCAAAATAAATGCTCATCATCTGATGGCTGTTAAAGACACCAGACGTCTCTCTCTCTGTCTTTTGGCCATTTTACTGCTCAGTATCCAGCCAGAGAATCACAATTCCAATGCTATGTCTAACAACGTGTTATGGTCTGAAAACACGAGGTTCGATCCACCCAAGAAACTTATCAACTGCATTATGGGATAATCCTCGAAAGTTCCAGGTGAGCTGGGTATCCTAGGTGACGTGGTCCTTGAAAAGCCAAAGAAGCTGAAGTGGAAGGATTGTCCTTGAAATGTACAAGTATGTGTCCACAAATAAATCATTTTCAGAAACACTAAATTTTTAACAAACGGCACATGTGTAATTTGCAAAACTTAAAGACAATCCTCCCGTGAAAAACAATACCAGGTTATTTCTTTCATCTTGTAAATAAATTATTCCAAGACAGGAAAAAATGACATATCTGGCAGCAAAACATGTTCCACAGTGAAAAACCAAATTATGGTTCTGCTTTTAAAAAAATAATATTCATAGATCATTCTTGAGTATTACATGATCTCGGTAACCACAGACCATAACAAAGAGAAAGCCAGAACAGAGGCCATAAAACACTGTTACAGGTATACGACTTAAAAAGCCTTCTTGTTAAAGTCAGCCAAATCCCTGCAATCTTCAGATTCTCCATTAAAATGATTAAAGCCCTCATGGCGTTGGTGGGCCGTGAGAGTGGAATATTAAGGGAACGGAAAAACAGACGTACTAAAACCAGCCCACCGGCTTTGAACACCAGAGGTCAAGTAGACAAGATACTGGGTCAGTTCCCACTAGTCCTGTTGAAGAGTATCAGGACTTGCATTCCAATAATCTTGTAAAAGGATTCATGGTTATATTACAACATAGTTCTTTCAAAAGTCTCCAGTACTTGTGAGCCAGTAATAATTAAGTGTTAGCCCCGTAGCTCAGGTACCATCAGCTGTATCTGTTAAAGACCTGGCCAAGGTTTAACTCTGTGGGGGTGTTGCCATTATATCTCAACATGATTGGCTGAAACAAAGCAAAACAATCTTTTCAGCAAAACAAAACAAAAATTAGTCCCAATAGACATTTCCTTTTGTCCTCATCCGTATTCCAATTTTGTATTTTTATGTATCAATCGATATGTCTTCCAACTGCATCTATTAGTAAGTCATGCAGTATTTTGGTATTTTCATATTTGAATTCCATGCATCCAAGTTAAGCTGGTGCAGATAATTTCTTGATTATAGCATTGAGAACTATCATTCTCACCTGGCTCTGAACCAGAAGAATGGACTCCAGGTTCTATTTCGACCATTCTAAGACTTAGGCCTTGGTTCTGTTTGGTGGGGTCATACTGCTGGGTGTGCAGGTTAATTTTTGTTTCTTGGAGTTTTGCATCAGGGTTTGTGTTTTCTGTTTGCTGGAGTCCGGTCACCAGTGTTGTGGGTTTAGTTATGTTCTTTAGCTGTTCTGTATGCTCACTCATATGCCATTTTTCCCATATCCTGATTCCTATCCCCTAGTTCCACCAATCAGCTACACCTACACATTTTGTTCCCGAAGCACCCACCCGTCAGCAGTCCAGAGTCGAGAGATGTTCTTAATTCTTGTGGGGTTCTGCCCAGTGGTCGCTGGGAGTGATGAGTAGAAGCTCTGGCACTGTGGATAGGACAGACTGCAGCTTTGTGCATCTGTGTGTGTGTGTTATGTCAGATCTTGAAAAAATAAAATGAGTTATCAGACTCCTTCAGAATTTCTTGAGAAACAGGAAGGTGCATTAATGATCAATAGTTAATTGGAAAAACAGCAAAATCACATTATTAATTTATTATTAGTAGAGAAAACAATTTAAATCATTCTAACCTAATGCTTCATTTGTCACTGCAGGCAATGCCTTTCGTTTAGCTCTACGGTACATTTATGCTCATTCTGAAAAGAAGCAGTATTAGTCGCTTTAATTTACCGTCTCCAGACAGGACCCTGTTAACGGCAACAATGAATTAATTCGGTGAAAATGATCAACTGTATGAGCTGCTATACACAGAGCTGTGGACGCGCAATAGAAATTGGATTGCGAGAGTAAACAGCTTTTGCTGCCAGTATGGCAATGTTGGTGCAGCTTAATAGAGACAAAACACTTTTTCTTCAGAGCTGTCTGGACTAAGAAACACATTGATGAACCAAACTACTCACCATTAATAAGTCAAGAATGGAGTATCAAACTGACAGTTTCCATTTAATTGTGATTTTTCACAACTGCTATGAACATTCGCCATTCTCACAATATTATATACACAAAACCACAGTACTACAACAGAGTACAGTACAGTAAGATACAGTATGGTAATACTGCTTAGTGAAACATCAAAGCTATTTTGATTGCACTTTACTTGGACATACTCAAAATTTAGGTTGTTGATTTCCGTTCTATGGTTACTCTGTATACTTGTATCATGCATATATGGCTGCCCTTAAGGACTGTTAATTCCTTAAAAAAACAGCACAGTCCCGAATGATTCAACTTTGAGTTTCAAGCTGTCCGATTACATTGTTTTGCAGGACCAAAACTATAATGGCAGCTTCTTGCTGTTTTAATAACAGATTGATGCCTTCCACTCCCAGCTGGTAACTTTAAACTGAAAAAGTGAATCTCTATTGAAGCTCTGTTGTATTGATAATATAAAATACTGAAACATCCTATACTTACAGTACAGACCATCAGTATAGACCTGTCTAAATGTTTTGATGTAGGAGGCCACTATGTATTGGTTCAAACTTGGCTGAATTCTTTGTTCAGCTTCCCTCAATGACATTTCATAGTTAAGCATGCGAACAAAGTTGATGAGATTTTATTTGATATGATTGTTCTTCCTCCTATCCTTCATTCCCCATGCATACTCCTCCTCTACTTCTCTTGCTACTCCATCCAGGTTTTGACATTAGAGAAGTTTAGAGTTGTTATACTTCACAGTGGCACCTGAGGTAATGCCAGCAGTATTTACATTACGTTCTGAAATTCTGCTCACTTAGTGGCTTCTTCAATTTTAGAAACCAGTACAAACAATTCAGACTGATTGTATTCAAATGACAATAACAGCATGCTGTTTGTATGCCGTCCTGATGGTAAGTGTTTTGCATATTGTATCACAGTGCATCCTAATTGCAAATATGAGGATAATTGTGTTTTGTGAATGACAATGTGGCTAGAGTTTTGCAAAATGAGTGAATGACATCCGAAATCCATGTCAATGTGAAAATCGCTTAGCATTTTGCCAAAAGACTGATTGATTTGATAATTGAAATTATTTGAAAGTTTTGTTATCAATCCAGAAAAACTGTAATTAACAGCCAAAATGTTGTGTGAAATCTCCCAACCTTAAAATAATGAGAAAAAGATATGAATATTATCTGAATACATTAAATAGAAACCAGCCCATCCATGGTATATTCCAACCTTGTGCCCTATCCTGCCTGGGATAGGCTCCAGGGACCCTGTGAACCTGGCCAGGGTAAGCAGTTAGAAAATGAATGGATGAATGAAAACAATAGAAGACAAAGTTTTGAAAATTCTAAAAAATGACAACTCATCTATTACGAATACTAATATTTTTTCTCACTATTACTGGCATCTATTGGATTTATGAAATATTTTTTGAATATTTAAAGACATGATAGAGTTATCAGTGGATTATTTAATTATAAGTCGCCAATGTGTACACAAATTGAATTGTTGCTTGCCGCAATCGTGAATATTTCATTAAAATAACAAATCTGGTATTAATACTCTAATGACCCTCAACATGTATTCCTCATAGCTTAATTTGAAATCCTGCTCCACGGCGTAAGAGTTCAGAGGAATTCAAAGTAACTAAGGTGTAACGTTCGAAATTTTTGTATTGTGTATGTAATGAATACTCAGAATGAATCCAACTGAGGAAAAAGTTTAACTTTGTTATAGGTGTAACAAAGTACAGTCGGGGGCAGGCTGTTGGTCAGGTCTGTAAGACAGGCAACCAAAACAAAATCATAATCTAGGTAGATAAGTCCAAAAATGCCTTCAAAAGGGGCCAAAAACCAAAAATACAACACAAGATGTCGACAAATCTGAATCCACACCGAAAGAAGTAGTGAGACAGGGTCTATAAATACAGTCAACCAGTCCATAAGTCTCAGCAACACCCAATTTGGTCTCAAGATGCCTATACCCACCCACTAGTCAGGCACCAAAAATGGGCCCGTTGCCCCTGAAGGGGGCTCCATAGCCTCCATTTTAGTGTTTCTATAGCAACTCAATTGTGACGTCATAGGTTCTACTGAGTTCAGAACCAATCAAAATGCTTGAAATCTTTGCTAATTTGCATACTTCCATGGCCAGTTAATCAGAATTTAGCAGTTCCAGTCCAGTTTTTTGGCAAATTAACAAAATTTGCCCAATTTGCCTTGCATATTAGTTCAAGGATTTTCATCCAATCCACACAAATTTGGTTTTGTTGTAATCAGGAGACCCAGTTGGTCAAGAATTATCCCAAAAATCTCATGTATGCCATTTGGCATGGCAGCAGGCCACACTCAAATTGCTTAACCCTCTAACTAGCCTATGACGTATTGCATGCTTCAACCCATTCTAACCAAGCCAGCACTATTTATGTCAACCCCCTAAACAACACTGTTGCATCGAAGGTGTAGCTGGTCAAAAGATATCCCAAAAATCCTATTATGACATTTTCTGTGTCCACAGGCCACGCCCCAAGTGCCTGTACCCCCAAAGTCCAGCACTGCTGCAGGCCACTTTTCAAGTGCCTATTCCCCCAAACTACCTACTATAGCACTGTATGCTCCAATTTATGCTACCCATTCCAACATTCCAACATTCCAACACTGCCCTTTCAAAGGCCACGCCCAAAGAGCCTATACACCCCAAATGCCTAGCTCAACACTTACTTGCTTCAAACCCAAAATCAAAGCTCTTTGTGTTGTTTGACGGTCAAAACTGCTTTTGTTTTCTGCTTTAATCAAGGGTTTATGTTGTTCATGTTGGGACTGCATGCTTGAACCCGCCCGCAACTACGTGCAGTTATATTTATTTTGATTTATTTTTTTCATTTGGATTGTAGCAGCTACACAAGTGCTGTAACATTAATTTGTAATTGTATGAATGGTTTGAGATCCCTGGTAATCATAAGTACAAAATAAATAAATCCATTACAAGAAAAATTGGCATTCTGATTTGTGCTTGCATATAATCACACATGAATGAGATTAACGAAGGTCTTGGGATCTTCAGTGTGTAGTAAGAGTTACTTGTGTATTGTATATGATTTATGATGAGCATACTTTGTGATGCTTCTCTAAAAACGGACCAAACCCTCTGAGGAGGTGTGGATGGTTTGGTATGTATGTCCTGCAGGAAACTGGCATCTCCTTGCCCAGTGCCCTGTGTTCCCTGGGATAGGCTCTAGGCCTGAAATGAATAGTCAGAATATAGGTTTTGGCAGTGGTACCTTTTAGACCCCATTGAAACAGGTCTTTAGAAAGTAAAGTTCTGACTTCAATCTGAATCATAGGCATGGTGCTCTAATGTGATTAATCTGCTGTGTGTGTAGAGTTTCCATGTTCTCCCTCACACTGCTGTGTGTGTAGAGTTTCCATGTTCTCCCTCACACTGCTGTGTGTGTGGACTTTCCATGTTCTCCCTCACACTGCTGTGTGTGTGGACTTTCCATGTTCTCCCTCACACTGCTGTGTGTGTAGAGTTTCCATGTTCTCCCTCACACTGTTGTGTGTGGAGTTTCCATGTTCTCCCTCACACTGCTGTGCATCGAGTTTCCACTAGAGTAATGCTGTAAACTTCAGCTGTGCAGAATACTATAGCTGGATTTGGTCTATTCTGTTTATCAGTGTACTTAATTTTTGCTGAACTTGACAGTAAACTTATGTCAAATGTATTCTTTCTTCTCATCGTCGGGTCATGTGACCACAATTGGCACAAATCTTACAAATAGAAATCAAAGAGCTGTTTTTCAATGTATTCCTCTCAGTCCACTGGTGTTTCTCCTGAGCCTTTAAAAGTTTATGAAACACCCTGTGAATAGCCAGGGTCATTTTACCCTTCCAGAATGTCTCTTCTTCTGTCTGCCTCTTCAGCCTTCCCAGTTGCTTGCCTGTCATGGTGACGACCAAGTTCATCCAGCTCGTCCACCGGTAGGAAACTGGGCTGTTTCCCAGGCCAGACGGAAAATTTCCTGATACCACTGGAAGTGAGTGCGGAAAAACAAAACACACTCTGCACCGTTTGACATATGTTGCTGCATTTAATTCCCACAAAGGCACCGGTTATGGAACACAGTATCATGGAGTGTTTCTTGACACCCCCCCCCCCACTAAACTCCAGGGTGTGCAGGCAATTTATTACCACAACAAAACACATCCAGAGAAGGTCCTGTCTGTTTGACCTTACAGTCTCCATTGTCACTCTCCCCCACTTTCCACTGTCAGCTCTGCATTCTGCTGAGCAGAATGGAGGTGGACGGTCTAATTTAATCAATCACTGCCTCTGTCATTAGAGTCATTTACTAGCACCTTGAGTTATGCATTTAAAGTGGTGTGCTGGAGCTGTTCTGACAAAGCGATATTTGGAAGAACTGCTGAAAAAGCATGATTTTGTGTTCCACTTAATAGCTGGACTGAATGAATGTCATCTGTATACGAAAGAAAAAAAAAAAACATTCTCTCCAGCGTTTTTATGTTTTGTATTATGCATTTTTCTTGATTTCTCCTCATTTAAAAAAAAATACTTTTTTTGTAATTTAGTAATTACTGAACCTTTGTTTCATGCACAGGTGGTTTTGGCAGAAATATTAGGCTTTCATCAGAGACGTGTCTTTTTTCCTGTCAGTGATGACATCATGGTCAAAGCTGGTGAGGAGAGATTGAAATCTGATTTGTTCTCATAAAACTTTCAGAGCCTTATCGGCGACAAAGTAAGAATTATGGAGATTGTTTGGTGGCTGGGGATGAAAACTGAGTCCCTCCAAGAAAAGATAAAAAAAAACACAAAACTAGCTTGATGCATGTGGACAATATGGCAAATTGAGCTGTTGAAAAAAATTACGTGTTTTAGTAGGATGCAGGGAAGCCGTCTTCATGTATAATTGATGTTTTCAGCTTTTTTCTTCTCCAAATGTCCTCTCTGCGTAATGCTCCCCAATGTATAGCTGTCACTGATAAGACTGATAAGAACCATGCAGTCAGGAGCCACTGGAGTGTGGCTGAGGCCTCCATGAACTGTGCCAAATGTCTAACAGTCTTCTCGTATTACTTAACCGATTTTGGTTAAATCTGTCACATGTCTCACTCAAAGGGACCAGTGCAAAGTGTGGATGCAATTTTAAAGCAGAAAATAACGATATGGTGGTTTAGTGGACTGGCCATTCAAATCCTGCCCTCTCTCTGTCTCTGTGCAGTCTGCTCATTCTTCTTGTGTCTCAGTAGGTTAAGAGACATCTTGAAACTGTGTGAGTGTGTGCTGGAAGCCCATAGAGGGAATACACTGCCTGGTGTTCTTTGGCACCCAGGATAGGGTGCAGGCTTACAGGGACATTGTATTGGATTTGTTGTCATAGTATGGATGGATGGATGGATGGATGGATATGTCTTCTGTAGATTTCATTGTAACACTTTAGCTATACATGAAAAAGGAGTCAATCGCAATGGAGCTTGGTTTCATTTAACAACTTAGAGAATGTTCCTTTATTTACTGGAAATGAAATGAGAGCTGGAAACAAGGGTCGATAAAATCCAGGAGAACAAAAACCCGGTACTGAAGGGTTATTCAGCACCCTGATGAAGTAGCTGAGTTCTCCTCATACCAGCAAAAAATCTGAATTTGGATTTTTTTCTTCTAGTCACTAAAGAGAATTAATCCAGGGTAGCCTGGAAGTGACAAACAAATTCAAGGGATTAGACCTGATAGATAGAGTGCCTGAAGAACTATGGACAGAGGTTTATAAC
>JAACJT020001249.1:0-15826 GCA_009936485.2 Gymnarchus niloticus | reverse complement strand
CTACACGGCTTAGCTCATAGTTTCACTGAACTACGCAAGCCCCTTCGCCACGGCAAGGCAGTGATCCATTGAAGGGGGAATAAATTGTACACATCAACAAATGCATTATGCCTTAATAATAACTGTTCTAGTGTTGTGCCAACTTGGCATTTATATCAGCAAAAAAATGTCACCTTGGTTACAGAAAGGAAAGATAATCATGGCAACTTCTGCTAAAAAAAAAATAAAGGAAAGGCAAGGAGATGCAAATAAAGGAGATGCAAAGGCAAAAGCTTATACAGGTGTCCAATCAAGAGATGGAAGCTGTAGTTGGTGTGGTATGTGGAGTGGAAGCACTTAAGACTGATCAACTACGGAAGAGACCAAATTGCCCAAGATGTCAGATTGGTAGGGAGGTGCAAGCGTGAGGTTTCTAACCTAAAACATAAGTGACAGGATTTGCACAGGTTTGTCAAAGGCAAGCTTTCCAAAAGCCTGTACTCTGTAAAAGCTACAGGTGGTAGGCTGCTAGTAAGATTGCTATTTTCGAGGTAAAGAAAATACAGGATGCCAATTCCTCTCTGGCTGCACCACACGGGGGGGTGCCAGCAAAAAAATAATTTGAGCCAGGGAGGAGGTGTGTCGGCTACCTATTTTTGTTGTTGTATTTGAGCACACGACAACCTGTAACATTTACATATAACAGCAGTAAGCAAACACTAAAAACCGTCTTGCGGTGAAACTTGAGACTTGACATGTATTGATATGTATGAAACAATATGCACAAAAACAGGTAATATTACACCCCATATTGGTTCAAAAGGGGAGTCAGCATTTCACTTTTCAATAAGTGATTACTCCATATTGTACAGGATGGGTGACAAAAAGGGGCATAGTCAAAAATGAATTTTGGGGTAGGAGTGTTGAAAATTATGTCTAACATCATTACCGACACAGTACCAACTTCAATGCCCAATGCAATAACAGAACTGAAACATAATGTAGCCATCTTCAAGCCTACCTTATAAAGCCAGGTCTAATTTTCCAATTTCAGAAGCAGAGCAGAAATAAAATCTAACAAATTCATTATTGTGAGTGGCTGCTGGCAATAACACTATATAAAAAATTTTTTACTTTTTCTTGTTCAAGGGCAGAAAGTGATATTTCCCAGTTGCTTATACCTAAAGTAAATGGAGAAGACCTATTTTTCTCTTCAAACTTTGCTTTTGTGACCTGGATAATTGGGGGCTGACACATGAGTGATTTACATTACATTTCATTATCCAGGTCACATAACTAAAGTTTGAAGGGAATAATGGTAATTTTCTATACGCTACTTTTACAACATAAGCAATTAAGAAATAATACATACTATCCAGGAACAAAATTTGTGTTACATAGCGTAGGCCTAATAGGTTCTTTTTGCAAAGAGGAATTGAAAACTAGGCCTAACTGTCATGTTTTGTCATATGTATTTTATAACTATGTATGTCATTTTATCATTAACTGTCAAAAATATTTTGGGGATATTTATGAAATATTGCATAGGCCTACATGTTTTGTAAACATGTATGTAAATATATGTATGTTGTACTTTGTCATACACAACTGTCAAACATTTTGGGCGGAATCAAACCCAAAATTCCCTCACACCCCCACCCCCCACAGTATGCTTATGGTGGCAACACCATTTACATCAGCAATAAAAAGTCATCTGTGATAAGGAAATTAAGATAATCAAGCTGAATTAAATCAATAATTTGACAAGCTCCAATATTTTTTCACTAGTAGTATGTGAATTGAAAGATTCAATTGTTTAAAAATCTAATTCGACACATCACATTTTGCCAAGCAGTGCTGCTTAACTTAATACACGTCTCAGGATGCATTAATCTAAAACAATAGACTTGTTTAAGCTGCCTGCTGCCTTGCCTGCAAAGTCAACGAGAGTAGGTAATAGCAGCTGCGGGACTAGTTATAAAACATGATCAAGTCGGACAGTTTGTGCTTAACATGTACTGCAACTTGGAAGCAATGGAAGACATTCGTTCTATCTTATGAAGTTGATGCAACAAAAATTCCTCTGCTATTACATGGAAATGAATTTGAAGAGCAATGACGGTGAAAAAAGTGCCGAATCTTTGAAAATGAAGTACAGAGGAATAAAAATAAATACAACACAAGAGTTGACAGACCTTCTAGCAAATAAACACCAATTTATGATGCTAGCCAGGCGGTGGTCAACACAAGCATGTGATGTAGAGCAACTGCAATGCCTGGCTCCAAAAATGATTTCTGCCTTGCTCTCGCAAGTTTACTGTGGCTCTCATCAGTGTGACATCAGAGCAAGTCGGGCAACTTACTAAATGGCATGCAATGTGCAGAGCCAGGCGCCAATTGGTTCTGCAGTGGCTTGGCTTATCTCGAATGAGTTTAATGGTAAATTGACTTAAGTCAGACGAGAATTTACGTTAATGGAAATTTGCATGTGACATGCCCACATTTTGACCTCACTCCACCTAAAGTGCATTTCTCACCTCAGGGCACTTATGTCAATTGCCATTTTCCATTTTTAATTCTAATTCAAGTTCAAAAGTTCCACTTCTCTCTGTAAACACATTCACCATACTGTAAAAATGGCCACCCCAGTCAGAGAAAAAACGTGGCTGCCTCCAGGATTCCTTAGTTTTTTTTCTCTCTTCTGGACAACAAAATGCATAAACAACTGTACAAAGCAAAACAGACTGCACAAACAGAAATGTTCATGTTAATGTCTATGAGTGATAACAGTAATGATGCATTTAGCGAACTACCTTACCGGTAAACTCATTAATTAAAAGAAGAGCTGAACAGTAGTTCGTTACCTCATTGCAAGCAACTGTACAGCTATACTCATTAAAGGTAGAGAAGTTGTATTTTGAGTCAATGACATGATATGCATATTTTTGTGTCCAAATGCATTATTTCCTTTTAAAACAATTTAATCAATTCATGACATGTATCACTTTATTCTATAAAACCTATTTAGTTTAAATACAGTTTCAGTACATGCAAATAATATATATTCTTTTATCTCATCTCCAACCCCCAAAATGTCAGGTGGCACAACCGCCCGTGCAAATGAACAGACTATGAAGACTATTAAAAATGGTACTTTAATGATAATAAATTTAAAATAAAATACTATAGCATGATTTCATGTTTGAATCCTTTCAAATAAACCAAATTTTACAAGTACCAATAGTTTTAAAGCTGTTGAGATAACTTAAAAAGTTTTGCCCAGCAATTTGTATGTTGTCAAATGTCAGGGTGGCATAACCATAAACCTATGACTTTCATTATGAATTGAAGAAATAACAGCAGTAAACACAATATTGCATCTTCTAGAGGACCCCAACTGACCTTTATGGCTGAATGAAAAGGTTTGTAGATCTCTCACAAATATTGATAAAAATAGTTAATTTCAACTCATATGTAGGCTGGTACACTTTGCACATTAGGTGGTACAACCAATGTAAAACTAGGAAAATGTTATCATAAAACTCTTTATTCTATTTAAATATTACATGTATAAATTTCTAAGCAAAGGCAAAAGCTTATACACGTGTCCAAGCAGAAGCCTGTTTAATTTGAAATTAGTTTCAAAAGTCAGGTGCCGCAACTGTAAGGAATGTCAATATATGGAATAAACAATATTATTTAAAGGTCTAAGATTATCTATTATAGTTCTTAAGTGTTTTATTAGTTTTAAGTTAAAGATGTTATAAGCTTTCAAACCATTTTCATGATTATCATTTTTAATAATTTTAGATGCCACTATCAAGCATTAAAAATGATCCAGCTGCAAGAGAAGCATATCTTGCAAAAAGAAAAGAGAGGTAATACATCTTGGTAAACCATAATGAGAGTCTGGATAACAGCTTATTTTGCAGTTATTACTTTTATACAGTAGTCAGAGCTTTCAGATTTTGAAATGGGAATATGGAAATCTATTAGTTGTCATGTTTTATAAGTTATCAGAAGAGGAAGAGAGAGGGGATAATTGTGAGAACCCCCATCAGAAAGCTGCCCAGAAAAGAAAAGGAAAAGGTGAGGCAACACTTTTGACAAAACACCTTTTTTATATTTAAATAAAAATGCAGTTATTCAGCATATTTCCTGTCATTACTATAGTTGTCAGGTGGTGCAACCAGGTAAAATTTCATTTAAACCAATAGATAATAGTTTAAAGTGAACAAATGGTTGATAACTGTGATGTGAATAGATATTGTATTGAATGCATTCATCTGGATATTTTTATAATTATTTTTCAGTCTTTAAATGTAAAATTGGATGCTAAAGATACTAAATACCTGGCTACTGGAATGCAACAATCTTAAATTATTGTATATACAAAACACAACAACAAAATATTAATGTGCTAGAAACTGTAGACACTCTAAGGAGTATTTGCCAAAGATTTAACTAAGAATAAATAGGAAGAAAATATATATATTTTTTTACAAATATTTGGTTGTGTCACCAGACACGCTTTTTTGGGGGGGTGAAGTTAAAAACACAGTCAAAAATCAATTTAAACACTTTGAAATGCTATTTAACTAATGGGACTTCTTTAAACACATTGTTCCAAACTCAAAAATATGCATAACATCCACTTAAAAACACTTTTTAAAAATACCTTTTTAGAAGTTTCATTTGTCCTTGACCCATTTTTGTACCACTTACTGTGTACTGAGTCATTATTGGAATGACGTCAAACCCTGAAGCTGGAGATGAGAAACCCTACCCAAGTTCCCAAGTAGGAACCCCGACTTCGGCTGGCATTTTCTTTGGTTTTTCTTAGTCAAAGGTTGGAATTTCCAAGTTCCTAGTCACAATTGAATGCACTATTAAGTGAAAAAAACGTGTAGCTGCACACTATTTTGACTTAGGGTGGGTTTATACTCAACATAACATGATGCAAGGCTTGCTCTTGCTCCTGCTATGCAAGCAGCATCAAGGTACATACTCATGCATGTAATTTAGATCAACGTACAGGACTAAAAGCTATGAGCAACAGGGGGCACTGGGAGAGGTTTCGTCATGCACAAGTATAGCCAATATATGATCTGACAACTTCTTGCAATAAAAAAGAACTACAGCAAATTCATAAAGTCATCCATCAGGAAAGCACTATTTATGCTTGCACCTCTAGACTGAGGAACAGCATATAAAGGCATTATATTCCATTGAATACTTAGCTGTTAGACTTCACTGTGCCTTCTTAAAGAAAATTAATGGAATAGGCAATAAACTAATTTAAATCTAATCCTCAAGCTATGTGTTTATTTATTTAAAGTATTCTGAGAGAATATTCTGTACATAATATTCTGTTTAAAAATATTTTAAACCTATCAGAATAGAGGAATGCATCTCTTCTCTATCTCAGCAGATGACCTATAGTTGTACTGCATAAAAAGATGCCAATAAAATTCACTAAAAGACTTTCAAAATGTGTTTTTCTTCTGAATCTTTTGTCCTACATTTAATTCAGGAGATGTTGACTTCGAACAAAAAGGCCCCATCAATGGTAAAAACAATTCCTTAAATTCAAAAGTGTCAGGCTAATACATTATTATTATTACTATTATTCATAATAATAACTGCAAGTAATATGGGGTAGGGCAGGGCAATGGTGTGAAAGGGTGTACATTCCAAAAATATTAGCCTAGAAATTCTGAAAAAGGGGATGCAAAACCCTAGTGCTAGAAGGAAAGCGAAGGAATTGTCCAAAAAATGGTCCTCTATTTGTTGTTCTGAATCAGCCTTTATGTGTCATGCCCTGCTTACCCGCCCCTTCTGTTTCTCCCCAGCATGGCCCACGCCTGTTAATCACTGTGCCCTCGTTAGTCTTGTTAAATGTGCTTCCCAGTCCTGTGTTTCTCAGTCCAGTCATTAATGTTGCTCCCATGTATTGCCTGTGGCGTTGCTTGCTTGGTCTTTCTGGTTTGATCCCCTGTGATCCTGTTTGTTTTCTAGCTCTTGTCTTGCTTTGTTTTGTTATAATAAACCCGTTTTGTTTGTTCCACACCTGCCTCCAAGTCCTTCCACTCTCCCAACATATGTTCTTTCCCAGTTTAAAATTCAAATGACCATAATTACCTCCATAACAGGTGAAAATGCTGTATTATTTTTTTTCCCCTTTTGACAATTTTGGACTATTTTCTGGGTTAATGCTAGTATTTATTTTTGTGGGGAGATCAGATATTGGAGGATTTTTTTTTTTTTTTACATTTCTGGATTAATGGACTAATGCTAATTAATGTTTAATGTACTACTAAATCAGTATATGTCCATTTACAAATGGTTGCTCTGGACTTCAAGTATTCCAGCACAGAAAAAAAAAAAAATTTAATCTCTCTTTGTTTCTTATTTTTTAACCGCATATAGTTATGATTTTTTTTTTTGATATAACAAGAAAAGAAACTAACAATGTGACAGGAAATAGCCTAATATTTGGTCTGTAGTGGAAGATTTAAAAAAAAAAACCTAAAATAACATTAACACGCTAAGATAAATGTCCCTCGGCTCAGTTAGTTTTTGTGAAGCATCTGCCTCTGCTGCTTAACGCCTCCATCGGCATGAAAATTTGGCATACTATCCATCTCCAGTTGAAGTTCCCAAAAAACACAATGCATATGAGACAGTAATTGCAAATAAAAAAGATCAACTGTGAATTAAAAATTATCAAAAGGGGATTTGATCGGAAGAACCAACACTTCTCACAGTCCTTTCATTGCAATGATTATTATAAAGTCAACCATATTTGAACAGGTATACCTTCATATTATTATTAAACTTATCACTAAATATTTTAAATAACATCACATCTAAATTCTTCATTTTTTACTGTCCATGACTTCCCAAAAACACTTCAGTTAACTTACCGATATCTGCTGACCCTGTATCCTTGACCAGGACATCTAGTCAGCCACACTCAGCTTATTCCCATTCCTCCTCACTTGAATGTCAGCTGCTTGTAATTAAGGCAGTGCTTTAAATCACCTCAGCCTCCCTTGCCTCAGACTGAGGTATTGAGTAACTACATCATACTGAGCATTTCCACCTTGTTATCAGCTTACCTGTGTATTATTCCTGTTTGTTTTTGCCCTTCGATTTGGATTCTGTTGCTGTTCTGACTGCCCTTCAACAGCAAGCTTGGATCACCCCTCTGGTTTGAGTATTGTTTTAGCTAGCATGGTTTTGACCCTGCTTTCCCTCAAGTTCTACTGTGATGTCCAATTAGAGTTTTCTCTACGTCAATCCTCTAAGCCTGATCATTATAGAGACTCTCCACACATAAAGTACAGTACATAGGCAATGGGCAATGGAATCACATTCTGGCCACTGGAGTTTTCCCACTGGACAGAACTAAAAATCAATTGCTGTGCATGAACAACAGAGGCTGTAAATAGATTCAAAAGGATATTGATAATTCTTTTTTTTAGTTAATGCAAAATGTATTTCCCATGCATATTTTACAAAATAATTTCTGAGAAGTAAAACTGCAAGTAAATGCAGTTATGCATTATGCAGTAAAACTGCATTAGACTTGAATTGGTAATCCACCAATCATAAATACACCTCCTTAGCCATATACATGTATATTAACATTGCTAGAACATCCATGTCCATGGCAAGTATTTGAGAAAAAACAGACACATTTCCTTTTCCCAGAACTTTAAATTCCAGTGGTGATTATGGAGAGCAGAAAATTTGAATGTGAAGGCATGTTTAGCAAGAAACCCCCTAGATTTTTATACAGGCTCTGCCAACTGCAAGCCCATAGTCAACCAAAGCACTGCAACGTACAAACAATAGGTATGGTGTAAGGATGCCAATGAGAATGGAACAAGCTGCACAGGCTCTGGAATTACGGGAAGGATGATGAGAAGTGGATTTCAATAACTTCATGCCCTGTTGCAAAAATTCAAAATAACCCACTTGACAAATGATGAACCGGAAGAGCAATGATAATATGTGGAAGCCACACTTTGATTATGAATGAAACTCAGACAAATGGACACAGATTCTAATGATCTCTGCTGATTGCACTATACTATAGATATAGATAGTAGGTGTACATTCTTCTGCACATCATTCCTATCCTGTTTACATCTCATCCTAAGGCATCATTGTATGAAGTAAGATTAAACATATGCAGTGTGAACATTTATTCTAAGTAAAATCAGCAATCCAAAGTCCCTAGTTCTCACCACATCTGCATTTCAGTTTCACTTTCGGGTTCAGTTGCAGCTGAGGAAATTTTAGGAAATGTTCAGTCAAATGCAGTGTGATTATTCTGTAGCATAACCTGTAAACTATTTGCATTCAGCCTATATTATCCAATTAAAATCCTGCATAATGGGTAATACAAATGTAAGCTGTCAGGAAAAAAATTGCTCATATTCTTTAAGCTTCATTTAATAATGTTATTTACTGCTGCCATCAATATTTGCAATTAGTTCTTCTCTCATTTCTGTTTAAATACAGAACGGTAGGAAAACTTTTTTTTCCATTGTAAAGCCTGCTTAGTCTTTTATAGTTATGTTACGTTTAAATAAGGATGTTGAAACCGCTGACAGTAAAGTAATTAATTATATAGATTCGCAAATAAAATGTGTAATTGAAGTACAAAGCTTGTATTCCAGTATTCCTTCTGAAGGATAATTTACGCGAGGATCTTCACTCAACATGAAACTATTTTATTAGCGTTTTTACCTTATTTTGTATTATAGTTATCATATGTACAGCAACATACAGACTACCTCTCATAACAGGAATTTAGCAACATTTAAAACAAGTTATAGTACAACGTGAAATTATCCCTTATATGTAATAACATAAATAATTTCAACAAACTGCCAGAGTATTAACAACCTACTGCTATACAGCTATATTGCTACTTCTAATCAGAAAACAACGAGTGCTAGCGGCTAACAAAAACTGATTTATTCTAACATTCTGAGTCAATTACGAAAATAATTTATGTTCTAAAATCGTACCCCCTAAAAAAAAAATTACTGAGTAAAATTTACCATACGTAACCTACATAACATCGTGCATCTGTGAGACAATTTCATAACGCATCAAATCAAACAATATAAACAAAACAACTGCCTTTTGAAACTCCTTCAACGGTAAATGAACGGGCCCGATAATGTCTTTGCAAATATTGAAAGTAAAACAAATCCTACCTGGGGTGAATGCGGACAGCGTTCCGTCACTTTATTGTTCCGTCTTCCTTTGGTTTTGAGCAGTCAACACAGCATTTAAAGGCTCCGCTCGGGTTAGAAGTATATATATCTATGTTTGTGACGTTCGTTTTTCCACATAACCATGACACAAATATATTTGCTGTAAATCGCCAAATATATAGTAAGCAGTGGAACGATTTGCGTGAGTCAGAAAACGTTCATGTAGAAAACCTGAGCTACAGATGCGCGGCTTGGACAGTTCCAGTGCTACGTTTTTGAAAAATCATTTCTCCTACGTTGTACGGATATGCAGTTCTTCGCGATTAGCATACACTGGATTAAATAAATAAATAAACATTAACTTTCAGAAATATGTTCCGGGTATGCTACCAACGTAAATCTCTCGAAGTCTTCGGTAACTTATAAACGTGGATTGTGAGTCTCTATGATTTGCTACGGGTTCTTCTCAAGAAAGTGACGTTCGTCATAAAAAAAAACAAAAAAAAACACTTTTAATATTACATGCAAGATGCATGATGTGCACATAACCAAATACCTATCTGTACATGAGTGTGTGTCTTTGTAGATATAGCTGATGTTCAAACTGGGGGTTTTGCTTTCCCACACTGTTTCATATGGTATACAAATCAACTGGTCCATCACCTATGATGCATAAATCTACCTCCAACATGTGATAAGTCTGTCATTTTTATAACCATGGACTGTATTCACTTGAATCACATAATTGTGAGGGAAATAATTGTCACATTGTATGTTCCCATAACTTTAGGTCACTAGTGTGAAAGTAAACACAAATACTGCTACAGTTATCAGTAAGATATATGTGAATTTTTGGCAGAAGCTAAAACGCAAAACAACATTGGTAATGGATGTTGTTGTCTTGAATGTCAGACAATATAAATAAATACACAGTGATCAGTGTCACTACAGGGTGCTCAGAAGCATAGTTGTGGAATTAGAGATGATAGCCATATGTGTTATGATATGTCCATGTTGACATAATTGTATGAATGTATCAATATGCAATAGTTACATGCTACCTCAGTAGAGCACTGTACTCAAAGAATGTAAACACGGTTTTACTAAAGTTAGTTAAACCTATATACACTACCCAGCCAAAAAAAAAGTCGCACACTTCAGTCATTCATTTGGCCATCTTTAGCTTTGATTAAGGAGCATTTGCCGTGGCATTGTTTGCACAAGCTTTTGCAATGTCTTTGCATTTTTTTCATCCTAGATTTGCATTCATTTTTCATCGAATCTTGTGTTGACAACGGGAGAGTCAAACCACTCCATAAAGTCTTCTCTACCACATCCCAAAGACATTCAATGGAGTTAAGGTCAGGACTCTGTGGTGGCCAGTTCATGTGTGAAAATGATTCTTCATGCTCCCTGAACCACTTTTTCACAATTTGAGCCTGAAGAATCTTAGCATTTTTGTCCTGGAATACGCCGGTGCTGTCAGGGAAGAAAAAATCCATTGATGGGATAACCTGGTCATTCAGTAGATTCAGGTACTCAGCTGATATTTTATTGCTGCATAACTTTGCTGAGCCTAGACCAGACCATTGGCTCTTATGTATTGTATTTGCTTATTTAAACTGAAACGGTGACTTTTATTTTGGCCAGGCAGTATATGGCTGGACTTCCAAGTTCCAGTTAGCACTCTTGCTGCAGCATTTTATACCAGCTGGAGTCTGTATAACAACCCAGATTTACATCCAGAAAATAGCATTACAATAATCCAATCTGGAAATGATGAAACCATGAGCTAGCTTGAAGGACAACATTTTCCAAACCTTGGCTATATTCTTCAGATGGAGAATAGCTGTTCTAGTGATATTCCTAATGTGAGCATCAAAGGACAGGCCTGCGTCAACTAAGACACCAATATTTTTGACCAATGTGCTTGGTTTAATTGAGCATCTGTTAAATTTTACATCAATAATCAGTTCTTGAAGCACTCTAATACTAAGCAGCATTACTTCTGTTTTATCATGATGTAGGAGTGAAAAATTTCTGGCCATCCAGCTCCTAATATCTAATAGACAATCCTCAATCTTTTGCAGTTAAGGAAACCACGTTTAGCTGATGTATACAGGATATAGTTGTGTGTCATCAGCGTAGCTGTGGAAAACAATACCATATTTTCTAATTATGTCATAAAATGGCAGAATATACAGGGTGAACAGCAATTGGCCTAAAACATCCTTGCGGAACACCATATCTAACTTCAGTACATTCAATTCAATTCAATTCAATTTTATTTATTGTCTATTTATTTGATGAGAAAAACTAGAAGGCATTCTTTTATAAACTGAAAACACTGAACTTATTTTTGTTTTACAATATAAAACAACGTAAAGCTGCTCAAAAGATTTATAAATTAGAGTAACTGAGAACCTGCTCCAAACTGCTGAACTTTGCTAATTGTGAAATTTTAGAGTCTTAAGTTTCTTTCTTTCACTGAGTTTGTTACTATTAATTTTATCTGCCCTGCAATTCACCTTAGAAAATGAAAGGATCATTCTGTTTTCCTGAGTCACATTTTAATTTATTTCACACTTTGTTGACAGGGTCAATGGATTACCTTTAATATAAGAGCAAAATATTTCCAATTCATTAAAACAGCAATGAGGCAAATGCAAATGGTCACATATATGTGTTTCTCTTCACTGAGCTTCCTGCAGTCATTCCATTAAAACATGTTTAAAATGTAGCTTTTAGGGCCATATTCTTCTATCAGGTGCTTAAGTATGTTTGGTGCGTATTTATGTGCCTCTTTTCACTAATAATCAACATCAAATCTAAAACCCACAGACAGGAACAGTGGTGTGGTGTACCTTTAAAAAGGATACGACAGCCGCAAATTCGAAACTCGCGAAAGACAAGTTGGAAATGTTTGAATAAATGGCCACATAAATAATGAAACTAGCGCAGAAGACATGCCAATAGAACAAAAAAAAAAACATATAGCATTCATTAACACAATACAGTACAACAGTGCAAAGACTGTTCAGTGTCATAAATGTGGTGGCTCCCCATTCCATCCTAAGCGAGATTGCCCTGCTAATGATGCTAATTGTCATTCTTGTAGGAAAAAGGGGCATTATAAGCAAGTGTGTACAGCAGTCAAGGTTGTGCGTGAAATAGAAGAGGGTGAGGAGAATGGAGTATACCTCAGCAGCATCTATGTCAGTGGCAAGCCTGGAATGGTTAATATTGACATCAACGGAAGATACATGCCATTTAAGATAGACACAGGTGCTGATGATGTTTTCTTACCATACCTAATGTTCAAAGAGCTCTCCAAGAACTCTCACTCTCGTTGTTGCATTGAAGCCACTGGTGGGACATGGCAGAAACCCGTTGGATGTAGCGGGCGTCACAGAGCTGCTACTGAGGAAAGGTGACAGACAGGTGACAGAAGAAGTCTGTTTCATCAGACTCCTGCACACAGCATTGCTGGGGAGGCCTGCTATTAGTAAGCTGGAACTGGTTGCACGTTTAGACAGCATCAGTATAGAGACTTTGAGAACGAGCTACCCAAAGCTGTGCAGCAGTCTTGGTGAGGTGTGTCAGCCATGTGCTATCCATCTTAAACCAGGTGCTGAACCATTCTCATTAAAGACCCCTAGATGTATTTCATTGCCGTTGATGGACAAAGTGAAAAATGAGCTGTCATGCATGGAAAGCCTCGGGGAGTGATCAGCAGAGTGGAAGAACCAACTGACTGGTGCCCTTGTATTGTGGTGATGCCTAAAAAGACAGGAGAAGTGTGCATATGTGTCGATCTCACCAAACGTAATTAATCTATGTGCAGGGAAAAGTTCATTCCACCATCAGTAGAGGAAACATTGGGGATGTTGGCAGGTGCAAAAATATTCAGCAAGCTGGATGCAAATATGGGGTTCTGGCAAATACCCCTAACCAAAGACTCAGCAAAATACATTGCGTTTATCACTCCTTTTGGGCAATACTACTTCAACAGACTCCCATTAGGCATAGCATCAGCACTAGAACACTTCCAAAACAGAATGGTGATGGAGGTTACAGATGGCCTCCAAGGGGTTGTCTGTCACATGGACGATGTGCTGATGTGGGGTCAGTCACAAGAGAAGCATGATGCTCGTCTGCACACGGTGTTGAAGAGGATGGAGAAGGCAGGCATCACCCTAAACATCGACAAGTTTGACCTGTCAAAACAAGAGGTGACGTTCCTAGGCCACATTACCTCCAGCAGCAGCATCAATCCTGACCCAAAGAAGACTGAGTGAGCTGAGGAGCTTTCTCAGCATGGTCAACCAGCTGGTGAAGTTCATCCCACACCTAGCCGAAAAAGATAAACCTTTATAGTACCTGGTCTCGAAAAAGAATTGCTGGGTGTGGGGTGTTGAGCAAGCCAGAGCTTTCCAAAATCTGAAAGATGCACTGACAAGCCCCCCTGCGTTGGCTATGTATGACCTGAACAGGGAGGTCAAAGTCTCAGCTGATGCTTCTTCCTACAGCCTGGGAGGGGTTCTGCTCCAAAAGTGGGTTGACCGGTGGAAGCCACTGCACAGCTTATGTGTCGTGGTCGCTTTCACCTACAGAGCAGCGATATGCATGGGTGGAAAGAAAGGCATTGGGACTGATCTGGGCCTGCGAGAGGTTTAGAAACTCAATGAAGCAGGCATTTCTCACTGTGAAAGATGGACTCATGCTGAAGGGGACCAGGCTTGTTATCCCCTTGGCTATGAGAAATGATGTGCTCACCAAACTGCATGAGGGCCATCAGGGTGTGGTGAAGTGCAGGGAGTGTGCCCGACAGTCTGTCTGGTGGCCGGGCCAGAGTCAGCAGCTAAATTAACTGGTTTTCAAATGCAGAGCATGCTGCAAAGAAAGACAGAACAACGAAGAACCACTGATGCCATCACATTACCCAGACTGACCATGGCAGAAGTTGGAAGCTCTTCACACAGGAAAGAAAACCTACTTGCTGGTGGATTATGCATCCAGGTGTGTGGAAATCACACAGCTCACTCCCACCAAGTCAACAGATGTTATTGTCCATCTAAAGTCCATTTTTTCACGCCATGGCATCGCTAAAACTTTGGTGACCAATAATAGACCACAGTTTTCTGGGATGGCCTTTGCAGCATTTGCAGAGAAATATGGTTTCCACCATATAACAAGCAGTCCAAAATTCTCTCAGAGTAATGGCGAAGCCGAATGTGCTGTCAAAACTATAAAGGATCTTCTCAAAAAGGCAGCAGACCTCTACCTCGCTCTGCTCGCATACAGGGCCACACCACTGCAGAACAGTTACAGCCCTGCCCAACTGTTTATGGGGAGATGACTTTGCACGACAGTGCCAACACATACCCTGTGCTCCTGGACAGTGACGTAGTCGCCAGGAAGGAGAAGGAGAGGAGACAGAGGGATGTACAAAACTTCAACAGGTGCCGTCGTGCACAAGCCCTCAGTGAACTTCCAGTAGGACAGCATGTGTGGGTGACTGACCAACGAATGCCTGGAACAGTGATCAGCAGACACACCTCTCCACATTGCTACATCGTGGAGGGCCCTCATGGAACAGTGAGATCCAACCGTCATAATCTGATACCCATGCACTCATCCCTGGAGCAGCATGGTGAAGAGGTTCAGGAGCAACCTTTGGACATAATTCCTGCACACAGTACTGCTGAACCACCACAGCAGATGGTTCCGAATGTGCTAGCTACCCCAGGACAAGGTCGGGGAGAGCTGTGGTGAGACCAGCTAGGTTGGACCTGTAATTTCATGAACTCTGAATTACCTGTTAAAGAGTGAGAAGGAGATGTCACTTTCGTTTAAAAGATGGAATTTCTAACTTTGGTTTTGAATTTAGAGTTCTAGATGATGACTGCTTTATTTATGGTACTGTATGTGATGTATTCACCATGTTTGGATTAAGAGCCAGTTGCAAGTTATAGTTACACTTTAAGATGCTTGGTTGCTGCTTGTATGTTCAGTTAGGGACAGGCTTTCCAACACAAAAGGCAGAATAATCCTCTAAGGTCTGAGGAATCAATAGCAGTCTATCCATTGACTCTATAGAGGGGTGATGTGATATAATGTGATGGCATGTAGAAGGAGACACACCTGGATGACATCATCAGATGGTGTTGCGGGTTAAGAGAGTATGGCAGTTAATAAAGCTCTATGTTACTGTGCACAGTCAGATTCATGAGTATTAATTATATAACACGACACTCTCCACCCACAGGGTGTAACTCACCTGAGGACACGTAAGTCCATGTTTAAGGGCCGGGTTATACTTAACGGTCAGAATGCTCATGCACGCATCATGGCTGCACACGTTCCCAGTGTATTTTGACACATCCTCTGATCATGTCAGAAATTAGAAGAACTTCTCTTAGATGAAGAGAGTGAAAATATTGCTAAGAGGATTAAAAACATTGCAAACTGTTGTACATTTCTAAAATAAATATTGTCATTTATAGACCACCTGGGCCGTAGAGCACTTTCATCCAAGAGTTTTCTGACTTCCTGACCAATCTAGTTGTTACTACTGACAAAGCGGTAATTGTTGGGGATTTTAATATCCA
>JAACJT020001248.1:0-15834 GCA_009936485.2 Gymnarchus niloticus | reverse complement strand
CTAATCTAACAGCCTGGTCTTAATCCAGAGTGAAATCCTTAACGCATCCTAGGACCGAGCTGTACACAGTGTAGTGCATGTACAGTTTGTTGTAGTTTTTTGTGTAGGAAGGGCTATACACACACTGCTCTCTGTATGTGTCAACTGTCACTCAGAGTTCAGTAATTTTATCAGCTGTCCCTCCTGTCACAGTATTCTGTAGGCTGTGGCTCTTCAAAATGTGACCCATCTGGGGCCAGGATGGCCTGTTACCTTCTGTTTGCTTAGTTTTGTTTTCTGTCTTTTAGTTTGTTTGAAATCAGGTTTGGATGACACTCTCAGAGGCCCATGCCTTACATTTTCGCTATACCTGGTGGCAGAAATGCTTTCGTCCTTCGTGGAGAGGCCCGTGCATCTGAGTCGATCTCTTTTCAGGTTCCCTCACTGCGGAGGCGTCCCTTTGTCCAGGGGCGAAAGGAGGACCAGGAGGTGGTCGGAGAGGACACACTTGGAGGGCAGCAGCCATGCGGGCGGGTGGCGTGGAGGCCGAGGCGGCCAGTGCTGAGCACTTCCTGCGCAACTTTGTGGAAGAGTTCCCTGAAGCACTTGGTCCAGATGACCCGCTTCCCCTCAGGCCCCTGAGTAGCCGAGTTGGCATCGATGAGATCCGGGGCGAGAGCCTGGACTGGGCGCAGTGCCTGCTGGCTTCCAGGTCAGTAGGGGGGTGTGCGTGTGTCTCTGCGTGGCCGCTGATCTGCATTTGGGTGTCGTGAAGTTTGGGAATCTCACAGCAAACAGTGAAAAGTAATCCACATGATATGCCTTAAAACACAACAGGAGAGGATTGTAGAGTGGGAAGTCTCTCTTGCCATAAAATTAGACTGTTTCCACTGCAACAGTTTAAAAAACTGCTTGATTTACTCATGCATTTACATATGATATGGCAGGATTTGACTTCATTACAAGCTGGGTAGCCACCATAGCGTTTTGTCACTTTTACATGAATGGAAAAGTGGTTCTTATGACCCTGTTTGATCTTTGTTGGTTGTAATATTTGCTGCATGCTCAGATTGTAAACCTCTTTTTTCTGTTGCATCACTAAGAACGTGCTGGCAAGCCTGTATAACTCTCACATCGTATATTGATAGTGCCCATATTTCATACATCGTCACATGCATGTATGAAGGGTGTGCATGGCTGGATAGGTAAGACATAAGCTGAGGGAAATAGGCAGTAGAGGTGTGGGGCTCTTGTGTGTTTAGGACAGGTCCTGTCCTGTTTACACCTGTGTGTAGGAGAGCAGCCCTCCTTGTAATATTGCCACACATTCCTCAGATGCCACTTCTGCAAAAAAGTTCACTATGGTCTGCATCTTTGGTTTAACACAGGTCTCTCCTAGTCAACACACTGATGCCCTGAAAACTTGTAAATTGCCATGCAGCAGTGAGTAGAATTGGCTTAATGAGCAATCTGTAGGTTACATCTGCTCTTACGCTCTCTTCTTTCCCTTTCAGAATGTTTCGGGGTTATGTTCTAACTTCCTCTGAGCAGAACCAGCATTGTTCAACCCTTTTCCTGCTTTTCAAAATGCATTTCCTGTTTCAGTTTGCTTTGCAGTTATGAAATACAGTGTCAGTTGCAGTCTAGTGAGCAGAGAAACACAGATATGATAAAATAACTTTATTGTTGGTGTACCTCCATGGCTGGCAGGAGGAGGACCTGCCTTTACGGTATTTACTAGTAGTAGTTCTGTCTGATTTATCTTGGTTACTGGTAAATTCTCAGAACCACTGCCACCCTGAATCTTACTGGGGCCTCATTTTTTCATTATGGACTCTTGATAGGCATCTCTCAGGAGGCCTATTCTTAATGCCTCTTTCAGGACTCAGTGTTTGGGCCAGAGAATAAGGAGAATGGAAATGCAGAAGGATTTCTCACTTGTATGAGGAATGAGATTTAAATGATTTTCCCCACTAATTATGCACTTGTGCACATGGGTAAACACAGATGCATCCCAAAATCCCCACTTGCAGCCTGTCTGTATGTTACCCTCTTGGATTTTGTTTACTGGAATCCCGGATGGATCAAAGTTTAAACAAATGTAGGACTTGTGCATAGTTGGCAGTGATGTTCAGTTGGTTGCTAATGGGATTAGCCTTGGCTTGAGAGCATAATGAAAGGCTTTGTTTCTCTCCTGTTTGTTTTGAGAGCTTTAGGATTCCTCCTGGGAACAGGAATCTGTGTCCCAGTGGCAGCCGTGATTGTTGAGCTGTAGATGACTTCACTGTCTGACACCTGGCTGTGTCACTGTCTCTGGCTGTTGCCATCCTGGCCCCTCAACGTTTGGGACAATTTCAATCATATTGTCATCCTGGGAAAATACTTTGCATATGTATTTGACATAACTAAAGGAGTTGTAGTGGTCACGAGTGTGAATAATCATGATTTGACTGCATGGTATGACGGGGTACCACGAGTGTGAATAATCATGATTTGACTGCATGGTATGACGGGGTACTATGTGGAATAAGTGATTCGGTGAAACCCTTTAATCCAGATGATATCAGAATAATCTCCTCTTCCACTGTGTAACTTTAACCCTCACTTCTTCATTTTGCTTTTGTGGGTTTTCATTGCCTCTGGTCCCAGATAGTGGACTGATGGGGAAACTACCCTCCTTTATTGACACGAGCTCCCCCCGTCCCATCTTGGAGTGGAACATAGTTGGCATCTAAAACAAAATGCAAGTTCAGAATGGAAAAAACATTTGTAATAGCCTGCATGAAAACATCCTTACATGGGATCCCCCTCTGCCCATCTGTAGGAAGGCCCCCTCTCTGCTGGGTGCCTCCCTTTGCCACACAGCTGTGACAGAGCTAATGAAGTGTGACTTGACCCCCTGCCACTGCACCAGGGACCCTGAACAGGACACAGTCTGTGAGTGACCACCCCCTCTTCAGTGAGTTTTCAGTGCAGGCAATTTAAGTCATGATAGTCAAATGAAAAAGCAGTTTAGATTGTGTTAAAAGTGTAGGAATACTGTCTTTATTTTAAAGTGTCTGATATTTTTGTGGGAATTATGCTTGTCAGTTTATCAGCTTTTTACATTGAAACATAATTGTTTAGTCAATATAACCTGATATCCAGAAGTATGTTTAACTTTGTAATGGTTATGTAGCAAAAAGAAATGCAAATGAGTAACTAACCAGCAGCATAACTTATACTGTGAGTACCAGGAAGACTCAAGATGGAACAGGTTAGCTAGCCTGTGGTTTGTTGTTCTGAAAATAAGGAACTGTTGGAGAAAAATCTGTTTGCCTGATGTGGAATGCCCAACATCTCCAGTCATCGCAGGGCTCTGTCTTGCTCCACAACAGGTGCACTAACAGTATATGGGAGGCAGGATGACCAGTAGACACCTGAGATATGCTATAAACCGCTGCCAAGTGTCTTCGGAACTGTGGTCACCCAAAAAGGAAATGTCAGTGATTTCTGCTTCTGAGTAGAATGCAGAGCAGTCAAAGGCTTTTTTTTTTTGTTTACAGTAGCAGCCAGTAGCTGAAGGTGGGTGAGTTACCACGTGACTTTCATATGGCAAGAGCTTATGGAATCAGTGTCAGCTCTGTCCCTAATCTGCCAAATTCACAACCTGTAGCACAAGCCACAGTTCTGATGCGGGCCTGGCAGATTTTCAACACTCATCTTTGTTGAGTAATATGAGCATTATGAGTGCTAGCGGCTCTGTAGTAGACCAGCGCTAATCAGTCAGCACAGCACCTCACACACCCACTCAACCCCGTTTCTGACGGTCATTTGGAAACCAGCGTGCTTCCAATGAAGTGAGGGGTGCTTAGCTTAATTAGCTGGGTAACAGTGCAGAGAAACTGGGTCTGTTGCCATTTTCTCTGATTGAGAAGAAAAGTCAGTCTCACATGGCCAGTGTGGCCTAGCACGGCTTAGAAGACCGAACTCTCCACCACCAACTGCAGCCCCGTTGCTCAGCGTGAAGGGTTATTAATTTAATCAAAGCCTGCTGTGTGCCGCGTTCTCTACAGTGCTGTGATCACAGTGAGTTTTATTTAGTTGGACTACTAGGAAAAAAGAGCAGGAAGAATATTAATGAGAGAAACTGTGGGTAGCAGCAGAAGGTGGCTAAAGATGTTTAGTATGCAGAATACACCTGTGTCATGAGAATCAGATATAGCTGGCGGGGGGGAAATGACCGAAAACACAGGATTATCTTGCTTTAAGACAGCAATTCTTCTGTGCTGGTTGTAAAGTTTTAAAAAAAAAAAAAAGTATTGGAATGACTGGAATTCAACCGAAGTTGACTCGCGTTCCGGAAAAGAAAACCTCCCCAGTGGTCAGTTGCCACTTAGTCTTGTTTTATTTGGCCTAAATTTGGCAACAAAACATGCCTGACCTCTAGTGGCCATCAGTGATATTTTCAGATTACTAAATGTGTGTGTAAGACAGAAAATGGATGAATTTACATTCCCAACTGGTTATCCCAGTCAGAATTATGGAGATCATAGAGCCCATCCCAGGCAGCACAGAGCACAAGGCTGGGGTCCACCCTGAGTGAGATGGCAGTCCATCACAGGGCTCAAGCATGCATTGTCTCACGTACCATGTCATACACTATTAGCCTGACAGTATGTCTTTGAACTGCGGGAGGAAACCGGAGCTCCCAGAGGACACCTGTGAGACACGGAGAATCCGCTAATTGGAGGCGGAACTAAAACCCCCAACCCTGGAGGTGTGGGGCAGCAGTACTGCCCACTGAGTTCCCTTCAGATTAATACCAAATACTGTCTGTGGAAATTAAAAGTACACCTTCTGAATATTTCACTAATATTAGTATTACTGATGGTATTTTTACTGTTTTGAAGAAAACCTCTGAGGATAAATTAACTAGGCCTTTATTATCCCTCCATTATACCAGTTACTGAAATTTTTTTCTGAGATTTGAAATCCTTCAAAGTGAACACAGTATGTGACAGGAGATGACACTTTCTCTGATTTAATCAGCCAAAGAGTCTAATAGACTAGATTAGTCCAAAGATCTAATAAATAAAGAAGGCTAACTGATTACAAGTATTTCATGTATGGGTGCAGCTGACAGGCTAACGTTAGTTTTCTGGTGTGTTTGGTATTAAACGGGATTTTTACAGTATTAAAAGTGTTAACTTGTTTTTCCTGCTGAATTTAATGAATGTAGGAACTGAGGCTCCCTTCCGGTCACTTTATAATTTTAAATATAAGCATTTTTTTGGAATAATTCACGATGTTGCTCTTCATGTCCTCGCATACGTGTCCATGTAATGGTGCGTACTGAGGCAGTACTCCAGTCGGACCCCCTTCAGCGTCTTCTCTTCAACAAGCTGCGGGAGATCATCTTTTCCTGGCTTCAGACGTCTCCCACCTTGCCTCCGGGCCCCGCTCGTTTCCTCCTCAGCTCCGTCCACGCCATCCGCAACACACGCCGCAAGATGGAGGACCGCCATGTGTCCCTGGCAGAGTTCAACCAGATGTTTGGTATCCAGGTGTGGCTTCTCTGCCCGTAGCTACAGACGTTTCCGATTATGCGTGTCAGAATAGGGATGGTTTGGCAGGATCCTGCGGTGCAGGAAGCCTCTGGCCCTGCACCAGATCAACAACTCTGACTGGAATGGTGCAGAATACCTACATTCAGACCTCAGAAGACCTGTCATTTCCTGGGCTTAGGGCTGAGTTCACGAGGCAAATAGTCAATTAAAAAGATGAAAATTCTCCTGAGCTACAATCAGAGTTACATTTGTCACGGTGTGCTTCTTTATTCGTATCCCGATTCTTATCTGTTTGTCATAAATGCAGTTCAGCTGCAGTCTTGGCCAACTTGTTTTCGTTTCCTCTTGAACACATTGCCATTTTCAGCATTTAACTAGTGACGTTATTGGTAAGGGCAGGACCTCGTCGGGATCGGCACCGTGCCGGCAAGCTAACACCAGACGGGTGGAGTACAAAGCCGGTTTTATGGCTTAGCCAGGTTTCTTGAGGCTTGCTTTTGACTTTCTGATATTGTGAGCTGTAGTTCACTATCATACTGCCATTTACCGCTGAGTGTGGCAGTCAGGGTTAGTTACCCAGAGTTAACTCGACCTAAGCCGGCTTACATAAAACTGGCTTCATCGTACACCGCACGGACTTTCATTGCACCACATAATTTGTGAATGAATACCCACAAGTGTGGTTCTACATAACTGTGATACATGTGTAGTTTTAGAGGATAATATACACAAACTGCAACACACGAAGTCTCCACTTAACATTCCAGCAAGTTCATCAGTTGCTTGTGCTTTCTGTCCTGCAGGATGGGGTGGATCGTGGGTACTACGCCGTGTTTGACGGGCACGGTGGAGTCGATGCCGCCACATTTGCCGCCACCCACCTACATGTGGTACTGAGCCAGCAGGAGGCACTGGGGAGCAACCCCGCAGAGGCTCTCAAAGGCTCTTTCAGTCACATAGATGAAATGTTCAAGGAGAAAGCCACTAGAGAGGTTGGAGGTCAAACATAGCATTTACTTATGTAAAAATTTCTGTTTAAGCCTGTGGGTTTGTGTTGTTTTGTTTGTTCTAATAATCTGTCGTGTGTGTGGTACGTTTTCTGCAGCGACTTCGCAGTGGCAGTACAGGTGTGGCAGTGCTCCTGGCAGGTGATTGGCTACACGTGGCCTGGTTGGGCGACTCCCAGGCCATGCTGGTCAGGAATGGTGAACCTGTCACTCTTATGGACCCCCACAAGCCAGAACGAGAGGTGGGGAGCCATAACTCCAGGGCCGAAACTCGAAACTGCCCTGTACCCCACCTTTATGGAGAGGAGTGGCATTTTCATGCCCTTTAACTGCTCTTGGGTTTGATGTTCCATAGCTTGTCATATCCTCATTCCTCATCTGACTGCAGCACTCTACTGGCAGCTCTTTAGTGTTCTTGGTGTTTTACTGTTTGCTGAGAGACATTAAGACCCTTGTATGCTTGTCAGTTCAGGCCTTCTCTTGGTTATTAACTCTCCAGAATCTAGGTGTGTCCCTGCTGCTGGGACTCTGAATGCTGTATTGAGCCACATCTGTAGTGTAAGTTGACCCTGGATGCCAACTCTAGTTTTCAGAAAAACGTGAGCAGTCAATGAAGACAGCGTATTTGTTAAATGAAGGACAAGGAAGCAGGTGTTAATTGTAGCTGTCCTGATGGCTCCGAGTCTCTGTCCCAGGATGAGAAGCGGAGGATTGAAGACCTGGGAGGTTGCATCGCCTTCATGGGCTGCTGGAGAGTCAACGGCACTTATGCTGTTTCCAGGGCGATTGGTGAGTGACTCCAATGATGTTGCCAGGGGATACCATCCATCCCTCCTCTCCACGAAGCTTAGGGCTGTGATGTGATCTTAAAATAGGCTGGAACGCTGTTTTCTCTGCAGCTCCATAGCTGTGTTGTGACGTAAAGGTGGTGACTTGAGCCTGTCAACTCCTCACTTCCTGTTTCGTGTCCGAAGATTGTTGGTTATCTTCATTTACCTCACCGTCATTTTCTTAGTGGATACTTTTAGCCAGAATGACTGGTTATTTTTACTGGAGCAATTCAGGTTTAAGTGGATGAGCGATGGCTGTTCTGCCCTCTGCTAGGTGATTTTGATCAGAAGCCGTACATTTCCAATGAGGCAGACTGTGCCTCGGTCCAGCTGGATGGAAACGAGGACTACATCCTGCTGGCATGTGATGGTTTCTTTGATGCAGTGCAGCCTGCTGAAGTGCCTGGCCTGGTGCATGGTGCTCTGCTGGAGAGCCAGGGACAAGGCGATCCTGTAGCCCAGAGGCTGGTAGCCCAGGCAAAGGCTGCGGGCTCCAGTGATAACATCACGGTTTTGTTGGTCTTTCTGCGGGACCCTGGGTTGCTGCTCTGCGAGGCGGGTGGACCCCTCAGACAGGACAGCACCCTCGAAGAGGAGTGTACCGAGCGGGCCCTAGCACTGCCGTGAGACGGCTGGTTGTCATGGTGATAAAAAGGCCTTGGCTCTGCCGTGTTTTCTGGCTGCTGAGGTTTGTCCTCCACTGGCCTGTGCTACTAGGTGATTAACTAAAACCCCTTGCATTCTGAGTGCTCCCTCTCACTACCGTGGACATATGGTGCCCTGCGTAACTCTGCTACTCATGGTCTGTTCTGACAGCCTGCATCTTGTTAGATGGAGATTTTTTTTGTTTTATTTTGTGGGTCACTGTTACACTCAGGCTTGACTTCCACTCAGTGTGACTGAAATCTGGTCTTGAAACCAAAAGTACTGCTTTTGTGTCATAATCAGTGTTGTACCATTTCTGTGTGCCCTACACATGTACGTGTATGTTGTCGTTTTTCCGTGTCTTGTTGTGCAGGAAGGTAGCTGCATAGTTCTCCTTATCATTACTGGACATACAGACTGTTATAAAGCAGTGAGCCGCCCCTCAAAACAAACTGAACAGACATTTAGTTCCAGTGAAGCTTGTTGATGTTTTCGCCTCTGCTCGCCATTAACCCCTTCTCCCTTTTTAACACTTAAGCCATGCCAGTTGGCCATGCTGTGTTTAAATCAGACTCACCAATGCCTGCTTTAGTGCTGAGGATATACCTTACAGATGAAGCCCAGACCTTTCCAGCTGGGGCCAAATGTCATGAATATTTTAAAGCCTGCTGACAAATGGCTGTAGTTGTATGATGTCATGGGGCTATCAATAGAAGACCAGAGGGTATTGGATAAAGGCTGAGAAGAAGGACGGCGAGTTCTGGAATAAGACAGCTGAGGCAGGTTTATCTGACAAGCAGTCTCCTCAAAATCTTCCCTGGCCGGTGGGGCGGGGCAGATATTTGGATTGACTGCAAAATTTGGCCAATCACAGTAACTTTTGCTGCCAGTCTTGTGTCAGAGAGGTTAAGAATTTCTCAGTTTATAATGGAGCAGACACCAATGATTTCAGACAATGGAAGAATTGTGATTAGGCTTAGTCAAAACTTCAGGGCATGTGCACTGTATTCAAGGGCTCCATTGCTTAGAGTGCATTTCAGAGTTTTGTGAGCTATTAGGCCATACAGAAAAGCCAGTAAACCCAGGTTGGAAATTATTTAATCTGACAACAGTGATAATTGTCACCTTATTCACATAGTTTCTGATCTTGCTCTCCAAGTTGAGAGCCAAGCGTCAGCCAATGTTCAGAACCCTTGGGGTGATTTGGGTTAAAGGCCTTGCTCAGGGGTCCACTGGTGATACGTCCACTTCTCTTGGTGGGAGGATTTGAACCTGCATCCTTTTAATTATGAGCATAGACACCTAACCCACAGAGCCACATCATTACCCCCACGATGCAGTGTGTTTGTCTGCTTGGAAACGTTACAACAGTTTATTGTAAACCCCGACACATTCCTCTTCGTGACAGTACGTAAACTCTTTGAATGTGAGTTTTGTGTATTTCTTTGAACTCCTGCAGTGTGCTGTGTCACGAAATCTGAAGTCCGCTTTGTACCAAAACCAAAGACAAGCATTTAGCTGGCCACACAGTTCCACCGAGGTGCTGTCCAGGTATCTGTTGCATTGTTAATTAGGGTTTTGGTGCACACATTGCCTACTTACAGCATGTTGGCTTTTAAACATCCCGTATGGAAGGGAAGAAATATTTTAGCTGTGTTACCCTTTTAAACATAGTTACAGTAATCAGTATGCTGATTTTATGTGGCTATTTTAACTGATAAAATGCAACAATTTTTTGGATACTGGAGTAATGTTAGACAGGGTGCTACTTTATAATGAAGGCTGGGGAAACTTGGAAAGAAATATTTTCCACTTTTTTTTTTTTTGACTGTTTCAGAAATATTCCGGCAGACCGCTGTTATGTTCTGTGCTCTGGGTGTGTTTACCTTGCTGCCTGAAAACTCTTACTGAATAGGAACAATGTCCCCGACGCTTACATGCCATGGTATTGAAAGAATAGTGCATACATGTACTCCTATGCATGGATCCTTGCAACATTTTTAAGGTTGAAATTAGTATTATACAGTATTAAAGTCTGCTTTTTATATCCATTTGTATCATATCCCGTATATTGCTTGTATGGCCATTGGTAAACCAGTTTTTAAAGAGTGGGAGTGGTAATTTTTTTTATTTAAATGACTTTACAGTGGAATTAATTTTGTTACGTTTATACTGTATTTTAACATTTCATGATTTTGTTAAAGGCCATCATGTTCAAATGACGTTAAGTGCCTTAATCATGCAGGTAAGTTCTATCAATGTTACTCTAAAACCCAGGAAACTGTGAAGGAGTTTTTCACAGACTTTCCATTAAAGACTTTGCTATCATGGAACAGAATTCATGTTTTTTTCTTTCCATTTTTCATTGGTGTTTAAATATGAAATGTCAGTTGTGAATTGTGTATGAACTCTGTGCTGTCATTTCCGCCGTTATTCACTGTTAATTGCTGTTCATGCGTGTTTTTGGGACATTCAGTATTGTGCTCTTTTTTTAACTTTGTGATTCAGCATTTTGAGACCACTTTCCCTCCGTCTGCCACCTAGCATGTGTCTTTTCTTAACACACTGTTATTAAAACTTAAACTTAACTAAGCTACTGATTTCATAGGTCAAAATTTGATATCTGTCTTTGCCTATGTTTTTGAATTTTGTAATAAATACTTTGTAATCACCTTAATGGCTGTTTTTCTTTGTGTGGAACCAGAGTTTACCCATCTTTATTTTTTTTCCTAATTTGACTTAATGATTAAAATGATTTTTGAACATAAAGCAGCCACTCACATATAGGGCTTAAGCTAGTGGGGTGAAAAATTATGATTTTAGAGGCTCATTGCTGGATTGGGGACCCTAGAATACTACTAGAACAGTAGTGATGGGACAAATGAGGCTTCAAAACCTGTGCTGGGTGGGAGTATCCCAGACTACCAATCAATGCTGGCTATGGAAGTTGGGGTGCACCCGGCCCCGTCTGTCCCAGCGTTACCGCACGGTATATTGCATACTGGTGTTTATATTTGGATACCTAAAACAGTTTTGTTTTAGAGGACCCAGAATTCCTTCAGGGCAATGCACAGAGGTCTCCAGAGACAGTTGAAAGGTATCGAGAAACTAAAAAAGGCTGCAGAAAAGTTACTGGTGGAGGTGAAAGCTCATGGATGGAGGGAGGAGCTTGCAGAGGCCATAGAGCCTGAGAGGTGCCAAAGATGTTCTAACAAGCAGTGTGACACCTCAAGCCAGGAAGGCAGGACCCTGCTCAGGGTGTGCTCAGCAAGGGAGATGCAATGCTGACCAACTGTGGGGATTTGGTTCGGCAGTGGAAAGAACACTGAGGAACTCCTTAACCTAGTGGAAATGCCCTCTGACCAAGATGGAGCTTCTGATGGCTCACAGCCTATTACTGCAGCTGAAGTTGCTACATTAGACAGAGCCCTTTGTGGTAGAAGGGCTGCAGGATGAAATCCACCCAGAGATGCTAAAAAAGCAAAAACGCTGGGTGTTGTTAAGGTGATGTGGTTAATGAACCTCTTCAAGGTTATATGGAAGGTGGGTAAAAGAGCTCTGGACTGGCAAAAAAGGGGCAGTGGTCCCTGTTTATAAGAAGGGAGACCAGAAGATGTGTTCCAACCACAGGGAGATAACAATTCTCAGCTTCTCTGGAAAAGCCTATGCCAGGGTAACGGAGAGGAGACTCCTCTTGATGTTTGAACCTAAGCTTCAGGTGGAACAATGCGATCCAGGCCAGAGAATGCAGCACCAACTCGTCTCCGTCACATAGCCATGCGAGAGCTTGTAGGAATATGCACACCCCGGCACTCATTGTAGGAGGTGCTGCAGGAAAATGTGCAGGTTTGTGTCTGCATCCTTGGCCCAAAATCCAAACTGTTTAGACTGAGTATTGGCTGCATCTCGTCTGCACTCCTGTTTGTGATTTTCACAGGCAGGATATCAAGAGACAGCCTTGGCTGGAAGGGGGTCTGTTATGGGGAACCAGTGGTGACATCCCTGCTAATCCTGCTTTTAGCGTCATCCAGCCAGAACTTAGTACACATTTCAGCAATTAAATGGTGGGTTTAAAGTGGTGGGGATGAGAATGAAACCTCTAATTCTGAGGCCATGGTGCTCTCTTAGATAAGAGAGGATGAAGGAGAACAGTCTGCCCTTAGTGGAGTAGTTCATGTACCTCTGGATTTGGTTTACAACTGAAGGTAACAGTTAATGTGACAATTATGAATAGAACAGGTCTGTGACTGTCAAGTCTCCAGTTGATCTGTGTGCCTATCCTCGCTTATGGTCATGAGCTTTGGGTAATGACCGATAGAGCAAGTTTACTAGTATAAGGGGTTGAACTGAGGTCTCAGTGTAACGTTGCTGGACTCACTCTGTATAACAGGGTATGGAGTTCGGTGCTCCAGAGGAACCTGAAAATAGAGCCTCTGATCCTTTGGATCCAGAAGAGCCAACTGAGATGGTTAAGGTATCTTCTAAGAATTCCAGCTGGACGGCTCCCAAGGAAGCTCCTCCAGGCACATCCCACTGGGTGGAGACTCCGGGGAAGACCCCGGAGATGCTGGAGTGGTTATACAGTATTTCCAAGCTGGCTAGGGAATGTTCAGTTACCCCCAGAGAAAGCTAGAGTTTGCAGCCATGCAAAAATACTTCCGATGTGAGCTGCTCTGCATGCTACCACTGTAATCTTCACCAACAAAAGCTGTGTGATGATGGCATTTGTTTTTGGAGAAAATTTTACGTATATATTCTGTTCTATTCTATTCTATTGTCTCCAGATATATCAATGTATTTTCCCCAGAACAACTGTAAAAACAATGTATTCTTTCATTGATACAGTCAACATTTTGTTGAAATTGACTTCATTTTAACTATTTAACTATGAAAAACAAGAGAATAGCTAGTTAATATGAAACAAATTGAATTGAAAGACGAAATGAAAGCTAAGCACTCCCACACTCACAATGGACGGCAGTAGAACAAAGAATGGTCCATGAAGGTCACAGGAGACTGTCTCGAGACCAAGCTGTAATGAACTCTACTGCAGGTATCTTCGAATAGATGATTGGCTAAGAATGCGTTAAGCAGCTGGAGTTGACACTGATTTTTGTTGGATATTTAATAGTTTGGATGAGTGACATTCGGATAATTGACATTCTACTGTATGTATTTATCAAAAAAAATTTGCAGTCATTTGAAAGGCATACTGTGTAAAGATATAAGGCGATTACCAAACGGTGGTATAAGGAAACTTAAAATTCCTTCTTTCTTTTTCTTGGAATGAGTTAAATTTATTGTGAATACACTGGTTAACATAAAGATGTATCATTTTTATTGTGAATTATTCCTTTTCAAATAACACAGCACAAAAGGCTGAGATACACCCTGAACAGGATGCTAATCCATCACAGGCTCAGATACACTAGAGACAATCTGTATGCACCGATTAGCCTAACAGCACATATTTGCTCTGTGAACCCCATAAGATGTAGGAAGAACATACAGATACTACACAGCCAAACAGAAGCAGGTTTCAACCCTCGATGCTGGGTGTATAAGGCTACAGTTCTACCTGCTGAGTGACCAGTTAAAAGAATGGTTCTCTAAAGAACGGTTCTCTAAATTCTCTAAAGATGTTCCCTCCACGTGCTGATGCACAATAGAAGTGTGTGACTTCTGTTCTGAGCTGAACAAATCAATGGCATGTTTGTTATTTGTGAGTCGATATTAACAGCTGTGTCCCCTAGGATAAATATTTGACAAATTTGTAATTAGATCCCACACACTGGGACCCTCTATGGGATAAGCACTTCTGAACATTGCATGGCTTCAGGGATGGATAGGGTGGTGACAGATGAAACAATCTGAATTCAGGTGATCACAAAAATGTCTTATTTTGAAGTAATGTTAAAACTTAGGTATAAATCATATTTCATAATTAAATAGTCAATATAAATCAAGGTGCGCAAGTAAGAAGAGATACTGAAGAAAATGAAAGTGACAACGGTGTGTATATACAAGTTATATAACATTTTATATAAATGCAGGAATGTTATATAAGCATTATTTCGCATTCCCTGCAAATGGATGGTTGCTAATAAGAATTTTGTCTATAGATATTAATCTGGACACCTTGTTTCACATTTCCTCATTTTTTTCTCCTATATTTTACCTGGTCCATACTCAGAACAAATTGTGCATCAGTAACAACTTTGTTTACACAGAGCAGAGAACATACAGAACCGTTCTGGCCTCAGACTTCCCTTAGAATGATTACAGCGTTCCTGGACGTTCTCTGTTTCGAATAAACAAATGTGTTCTTTCCCACGTCTTTTATATTGTGGAGACATTTTGAAATACAGAGTTAGACGTTGACTTCTTGTCTACTTTTCCGGGACTTACAGCGATCATAAGCACATTTACCTCTACATGTAAAATGTCATGAGGTCAATAATTCCCTTTGTTCTCCTGATTCTATTGTCGCACTGCAAATCATACAAATAAAAAGCATGTATGTTTAAAACAACATATGACACTCTGGAAACTCAGTCTCAACCTGCATGAGCTAAAAACGTACTGTATTACTTTTGGAAATTTCTGATCAATCTAGTGACCCAGTAGTAAAACTCAGGCACTCCAGATGGGATGGCAGTCCATCTCTGGACACACTCTTATTCACTACAGACTAGTCTGAGATGCTGTATCATCTGTGGGAGGAGATGGACAAAATCAGCTGAAAATTAGGAGAACCTGCAAACTGCAGCCACTCAGAGCAGGGGTAGGAATCAAACCCACATCTCTGCAGATGTCATCCCACCTACCCAGGGTATATGATGGACGCACTACAATCGGACAAATGAAAGCGTGTAAAGGTGACGATCATATGCAGGGTCAAATGATGCTGCTGTAAGGCTGACCCAGCACGTGCCATGGCTGGAGGGCGGCCACGTGCACAGCTCGGTGACACTCGGCCAGAGAAGCCGCGCGAGACTCTCGGTGTCATTTTACACGGATGATGATGATGGTGGTGGTGGTGGTGTGTGTGTGTTTATGCAGGGATCACTCCTCACCCGCAGCACATTCAGACCCGATCGCGTTTCTGCCTGCGAGTGGGCGTGGCCCGAGTGTAAGCGGGACGCCGCCCCGCCCGCCCCGCCCCCGTCACGTGACCGGCGTCCCCGGGTCACGTGAGCGCCTCCGTTATTTCCTGCAGTGCCGCCGCAGTCTGCGGATGTGCTCCTCCACGGCAGTCGGCCGCCTTTAGCCAGCGCGTGCCCCCCTCCCCTCCTCTCCTCACAGTCGCTCTCCTCGTCTCCGGTCTCCGGTCTCCGGTCTCCTTCGCGGTAATGGCGACGGCTGCGCTATCGGCCTGTGCCGGCGACGCCTCCAACCCCGGCTCGGGTGCCGAGCTCGTCCGCGGCCAGGTCTTCGACGTCGGGCCGCGTTACAGCAACCTGTCGTACATCGGCGAGGGCGCCTACGGTATGGTGTGGTAAGTTGCCTTCTGTGCGCCGATCCCGGATCGGTTTCGCCCCTCGAGGCCGGCCGTCCGTCTGTCTTTCCGCTGCTCTGGAAGCCGAGTCTGCAGCTTTACTTGTTGATCGCCGTCGGAGATGCTCGGCGTCTGGGCAGCCAGAGAGGCCGCTTGGGGAGCCGGAGGGCGGTGGAGACGAGACGACAGCCGGCTTATGGGGGGGGGGGAAGAGACCGGAACAGAGCCTGGCTTGATAACACGGTGCAGTAGAAGTGGTGGATGACTTTGCTTGACCATTGAGGACCCTGCACAGATAAAACGAGATTTGCTCTCTCCACCCATCA
>JAACJT020001247.1:0-15843 GCA_009936485.2 Gymnarchus niloticus | reverse complement strand
CTTGTTTTAATGCTTCTGTATCTTTTGCCTGATGGCAGCAGTTGGAAGAGATCATGGGCCGGGTGTGAGGAGTCTTTGGAATAGGCTTTGGAATAGGCTTTCTGATGTGTAGTTCTGAGGCTTAAAAATACGTCAACCTAACCCACATTATTCAGTTGTTTAAAAGTATTCTGAAACACATTCGCCACATCTGTTACTTATACGACCGCTGGAGATTAATCTCCCTAAAATCTCCCAATAAAAGTTACTGGGGACGGCGCATTCGGTTTTGAATGTATTTGACTTTGTATTGCATGGATAGAGACATTGTGAAATTATAAATCATCACCAAAGGATCCCTTTTCATCTCAGGATCGTGCGATCACATCTAACATTTCCCCTCGTCCCGGTGAAACGTGGGGTTTTATCTGGTTTGATAAGTTATTCACAGCATCTGTACCTGGCCCTTAATTCCTGAGACTCTTACGGTTTATGTTTTTTGATCTTGCTTATCTTTATTTATGTTTGTTTACCGGTTGGTTTTTGAGTGCTTATAGAAGTCAGCGGTTAACCAAAAGTGGAACACACTTAAGAGATGAAATTTACTTCTAATAAAACCTTAGTTGTAAATATCTTTAATATAGGCAAAAAGTATGCTGCTATACATTCTCTACACCATACCATACCATATACCATAAAAACAAAAGGAGACAATGAACACACTGGCGTCTCTGTAATTAAATCGTTGCTTAGCTATAATTCTATGCTATAATCTACCAGCCGGCCACGTCATTATAGAAACTCGTGCGCAATATTAGATTTGGCATGAAAATAAGCAGGCATACATATTTACTGAACTAGAACAGACGGTACATTAATGGTATTCTTCAAAGTCTTTTAAATACTGATAACCTCTCTATTTATAAGCGGAGGGCAGTAGGGACACCGAGGAGTCCTTCCCAAACTGCCTCCAGCTGAAGGGAGAAGCCGCCTCAGCTCAGTGCGGATGGTGCGGCTCAGCCAGTTAATCCCCGCTGATCAATTAACTGGAATTTAAATCTGGAAGGCGTTCAGATGTTGGTTCCCCTCCCCATTCAGTCGTAGTCATTTAGGACTGGAGGTAAGTGAACTAAAAATGTTGCTATTGTTATACCCGATGCGCATATAAAGTAACCTGCTACACTTATTTGCGTAATTTAACTTTATTATAAAAGTATAAATGTTGCATTTGGCTGCAAGTTCCCGTCTGAAGTAGCTGAGTGACTGAGCGCGAGACGAAGGTGGCCGCGTGCAGCTGCGACAGTCTTGTCCTTGTCGCGTGCGAGGTCGCGTGCGGTGTCCCCCTCGCACCGACGCCAAGCCACTGAACGCCGCAGACGAGCTTTCGTGTCGCTTCTCACAATTGATCCCAAATTATCACGAGTGGAGGTCTTTCTCCGGTAAAGGGGCTCCCGCAAATGTAACGCACGCCGTAGAGAATTGAGTGATGCTACACAACTAGGGAGCATTTGGAGGTTTGTGGACATGCAGCCCCATTGAGTGGGAAAACATTGCTTGGTAAAAAGAAACCGTACATGAAGCATCTTATGGTCCAATAATAAAAATAACAACCGAAATCAACGTGAAAGGGCGGCTCGGCTTGAATAGGCGTATAAACCGTGGAGAGCGACTTCCCAACACGTCTCCTCGGCGTCCAGTTAGGCAAAACTGGTTCTGCCAGTAGGGATTACTACTTACTCTTATTAACTCACAAACCGTCAATTACCGACTGTTGTGTCAAATTTTTGTCTTAGGCGTAGATGATGCAGCAACGGTGCATTTTAATTGTGGTATGAAGAGTGCCCGTGTTCTACAGCCGAGATTCTACAGGCACCGAGAAGCACTAGGAAGAGTGAATGTTAAATAACTGATTAGCTCATTCTGCTTAATTATTTTAACTGTTAGCGCTTTTCAGAATTCACACGATGTTATTGCTACATACAGTCCATCTGGAATGCATGTTTTCATGAATTAAGAATGACAATTATTAGAAATGTGGGGCTTATTAAGAAGCCAATGTAGCGAGATCTGAACACATCATGTATATGACCTCAGTTTCATCATTTCATCTAAAAGACACAAAAACCCGGTACCCTTGGGAAGGACCCTGTCGGCCCCTGTTACCATGGCACCCCATCCAGTGGTTCAAGCTGCCATTGACCTCTCCGCTGGAGCCATAGGTAACGTGGTACATGATACACACGTGATAGCACTTGCATGAGAATGTCCAGTTCGTCACAGGGGGCTGAATCCTCAGAGTAATGCTGCCAATTGTCCCATCGTGCGACTGACATGTCGGATTTGTGCTGAGCATTACGCTCCTTTGTTCTGGGGTAGACCGGGGCCACAAACACACTTCCAGTCATCCTCAGTCACACCAGCGTGGGGTCCAGAAATCTGTCCACTCTCTATGTGTGTTCACTTCACATTTTTCTTCCAAACGATCAGCATCAAAAGAACGATTAACAGCGGGAGTTACCGCTGCCTGTCATTTCCCAACCCCACCCACAGGAGGCGTTGCATGCGTGTTCAGTGGTCAGCCCCTGGACACAGCCAAGGTGAAGATGCAGACCTTCCCATCCATGTACCGTGGCTTTCTGGACTGCTTCCTGTCCACCTACAGGAAGGATGGTCTCCGGGGGCTGTACCAGGGCACTGCGCCCGCTCTAATGGCCAGCATCGCTGAGAATGCTGTGCTCTTCATGGCCTACGGCTTCTGCCAGGAGGTGGTGCGACTGGCGTCCAGGGACAAGCGTGGGGCGGAGCTCAGGTGACACCAAGTTATCGTGTGACAGTAGAGCTTGGGAGGTGTGGATGGTTTTCAGTCTAAGACTCTCATTTTGTGGCATGAAAATGTTTGTGGTGCAGTTCAAATATGGAAAGCTGAATAAAATCGCTCATTCCTTCTGTCTCCATCGTTTTTCTATCTCTACCTGTTTCTCTCTCTCTCTCTCTCTCTCTCTCTCTCTCTCTCTCTCTCTTCTTGCCTGTCCCTTTCCTCACAGCGACGTACAGAAGGCATGTGCTGGGTCAGTAGCCTCCATCTTCTCCTCGCTGGTGCTCTGTCCCACAGAGCTGGTCAAGTGCCGCCTACAGGCCATGCATGAGATGGCAGCCCTCGGCAAGGTTCCCAGCAGGCAGAAGTGAGTGACTTTGGGCACCATCCTGGAGGCTGGGCTTCCTGTGTCACTGTTCCCAGGTCAGCTGGATGCTCTGTTTCGTCAGCACTCTGTGGTCCGTGGTGAAGGCTGTGATCCGGAACGAGGGGCCCCTGGGATTCTTCCAAGGCCTCAGCACCACCATTGCCAGAGAGGTGCCTGGCTACTTCTGCTTCTTCGGGGCCTACGAGCTCAGCCGGACCACCTTCAGCCTTTACCTGGGCAGGGGCAAAGACGACATAGGTACCAGTCTGACCCCTGCTGACCCCCCACATGCAAGCAAGAATACAAAGTAAGGCCACACTAAGGTTGTAATTTTAAGGCAGAGGATGTTCTCCTATGTAGACCAGTCAGCTGACAGGTTAGATCACTGGGTACGATGGCGCCCGCAAGTGCCACTGGTAGTTCCGGGTACTTTCTGGTTGGTTTCCCAATTGTTGTATGAACCTTCTGCCCCCCCCCCCCCACCAAACTGAAGGGGCCCGTCTCACTCATCTTTGCATTTTCCTGTCTAGGCATAGTTCCCATAATGCTCAGCGGTGGGGTTGGGGGTGCCTGCCTGTGGCTGGTGGTGTACCCCATGGACTGCGTCAAGTCGCGTGTCCAGGTGCTGTCCATGGCGGGCCAGCAGCTAGGATTCCTCAAGACCCTGAGGAGCATCATCCGTGTGGAAGGTCAGAGGAGGGCGGGGAAGAATGAGGAGCTGGAGAGGGCTGGCCTTTCAGTTTGCTCACCCTGTCCCCCCTCTCCCCAGGTGTCCATGCTCTCTACTCGGGTCTCACCCCAACCATGATCCGCACCTTCCCAGCCAACGGTGCCCTCTTCCTCGCCTATGAAGCCAGCCGCAAGCTGATGCTGAGCCACTTTGAAAGCTGAATGGGTGGTAGGCATGTCACCCACCACGGTTTGGGTCTGAGGCTCCACCCTCCTGGGCCTTACTTCTGATATGACGACTGTTAATAGGCCAGGCTGCTCATCCACAGTCTACGTGCTCACATCTGGGTATCCTGTGCACTCCTCTGCTCAACATTAACTAAGTATCCCAGTCTGCTGCTCCACCCTCACAACTGTTACTTTGTATCATTCTGGGCATGTGCAGTACAGCCACACTCCGGTTTGGAAATGGCGGCAGGAGGACTTTTATTTTGTAATTTCGCTGCCTCTTCATGGAAAGGAAACCCGTGAAAGCAAGCGGCCATGTTGTAATTAGTCCGCCCGGAAACGTGGACACTTTTTGACTTAAGGCCCTGCTCACTGCCAAGAAAGATGTGGATACAGGTAAGAAAAGCTGGTCCAGCTTTACGATGAACACACGGCAGCGTCACAACACAGCCATAGCGCAACCAAGTTCACGTTTTAAGAAAGAACCAGCAGAGTGCTTATTACATGAGTGCTTTATGCCAGTTTAAACTCACGCCAATAATTCAATCTCAAAGCTGACTGAACTTTTATTTTGAAGAGCGTCTAATGATTTATGAATGAATTTTAATGCTTTTGGAAACATGGTCCAACTCAGGCCAGCAGTTTATTAGTCATTTTCCATAGCCAATTCCTTGTCAGCACACACTTGGAATTTTTCCAGTTCATCCGTCTTCTACGCTGTCACCCCAGTCCAGGGGTCAGGAGGGGCGCTTCTTGGAAGCGCGAGGCAGAGGAAGCCCTGGGTGGGATGTTGGCCCACACATACATACAACAGGAAGTTTACAGATGCCTGTTTTTGGACCATCGGAGGAAACACAGAGAGAACACATTAACTCCACGCGCACGGGGTGGTGCAGGAGTTGACCCCCCCAACCCTGGCAGTGCTACCCACTGCAGTGCAGTGTTATTTGATTTTAAAATGTCCTGAGAATGGAAGTGGATGTTCCTCTCTCTCTCACACACATTCAGAGTGCTTGCCGCTAGTTACCATGGTGACTGGCATGAAACAGAACCCTTTATTGATATCCATGCTGAGTTTGTCGCTTTTCGGTTCTTTACGTTCTTTACAAAAAACACCGACAGGGATGACTGGTAGGGAAATGAGGCTGACGGGGTTCACATGCCCCCAAAACGAACGCCGGAGTTCTACATACACTGGGGCTTGACAATTCATGTCAGGAATATCCAGTGGCCCAGTTCATTGGATGCTTACTGGCTGCCAACTTTCTACTCTAAATGTTTAATGTATTCTTTTTTTTTGTTGTTGTTTGCTTTAGACAAGCTCATTGTGTTTATCACTTTGTCTCACTGAATAAAAGTTTACCTGGGGTATGATTTAGTGAGATTTTTTCCTCCTACCTTCAGTTTCACTAAAGGCTGCAGTTAGGTACATCATCCTCGTTTGTTTACACCTTAAATCTTTTTAGCAGTGCACTATAAAATTAAAAGCTTCCCTTTGGGAAATGTACTCCAATTTAACGGAGTCAGCCGACGAGGGGAAGTCATAAATGACATTTGAATTGTTTCCACAAACAAAGTGCCTGAGATCACCATGCAGGGTGATGAGAAGACATCAGGCCAGTGCGATCGACGTGAATGATTTGTTTAGGGACTGCGTTAAGCAGGCTGCATGACGGCTCTTCACGTTTAATGCGGGAGCATGACGTCACGCAGATAATGTAACGATGATGCAGAAAGTCATTAAGTAAACCCGTTAAGATCCTGAAAGGGACGTGGCATAGAGGAGCTAGGAAACGCTTCCTGCAGTGTGCAGCTGTGACGTGGGTGGGGCGGACGGCCGCCCATCAAAGGAGCTGATGATCCCTGCAGCAGAAACGCAGCTGCCCTTTAACACCGAGACTGTGGCTGACGGTTCGATTCTCCCCCTCGCTACTCTTTACATGGGGTCTGTTTTTTCAATTTTAATGTGTTTATGTGTTGGTCCCTGTACTGTGAATGTTTATACACAGGTTATTTCCATTCTTGACTTGACACATTTCAACAAGCAAACCATTAATTTGCCTTTTTGCTGTTTGTGCTTTTGCTAACTTGTTGGATAAATTTAGCTCTTTCATTGACAGGAAATTTCTGTTAGTTGCACAAGCGGAGTTAATCGAACTGTCGGACCGTGTTCGAGGAGTGAGAGGCGTATATTTGAGTGGGTGACACTCCACATGTGAAAATGCAGCATTTTAATTTCATTCTTCTCATTGATCTCGCTTGCGCGCCGATTTTCCAGGAGGCCGTGTCACAGTACGCCTTTCTTCAAGCAGGTGCCACACAGGCAGCCACAAAGCCCGTTGACCATTTGGAAACCACACAGCGCCACCTCCAGGATGCTGGCCACCAGGAGGGTGGAGAAGAGCCCTATGTTGAACTCCACCACGTTCGCGGGCTCCGTGCACAAGCTCCAGAGATTCTTGTTGTTCAGGTAGCTATCCTGCCTGGAGCAGAGGGAAGAATGAGGCCACGTGTGTGTGTGCGTGTGTGTGTGTGTGTGCGTGCGCTTCGCATTCATGGACTCGGCAGTTTTTTACTATTTTTCTTGTTATTGAGGCGGAAGATTCACAGAATTTAAGGGAGTGTGTAAATCTGTCGTACATATTCAGGGTAACGACTCACACCTTTGTACGTGCCAGTGTGTGTTTTTAGGTGCCTGTGACCCACCCAGATGGTCTCTTGCTTTGTGCTGTACCATCTCTGAATCCCACCTCACCTGTCTTTGAAGGGCGTGGTCCATACAAGGAGGACACGGCAGGTAGGACCGTTGACAAGACCAAGCACTGCCACGCTGAAACTGTACAGGGCGCCAAGTACCCCGACGGCTGCAAACGCGATGGACAGGAACATCTGCATAAATGGGCAAGACACTTTCAGACTGTATGTCCCACTGATGTACATTACTGGATTGAACATCACCTTTTCACTAACAGCAATATAATCTTATGGAGTCACCCTGCTGTGCGGAAGTCACAAAGGTCAGCAACGGCATATGGTCTGAAACACTATGTTTCAATGGCTGTAAAATCATTTTTTTGCAAAATTCAGTGATCTACACAAAGGAAATAAAACGTACTCTCGGGTCTATTTAGCCGTTTTTAACCTAGCGATGCCCAGACCGCAGGCCTCCAGCGCAGAACTGAAAAGGTGCAGCCCAGCAAACAGGGAACGTTCTCATTAGGTTCTCAAACGGTGCGGTCGCAATGTTATATATCTGACGTTCCTGTAACGTTCTTAAAACGTGGATCGGGAAACTGAACCAAAATAGAGCATTGTAAGAACATTTTTAAAGTAACGTTTTTAAAAATGACGTCCCTGGAAGGTCCAGGAAACAAAAAAACGTTCTAACAACCTAAAGACAACGTTCTGAAAACGTTCTGCAAGCCTAAAATTGTTATCTATGTGATACCTTCATCGCTACCCTTTATGTTTCTGCATGAATAACAATTTTTCGCAAAGCGTTGCACTCCTTTTGTGTCTGCCAATCTGGAAAGTTTAGCAAGTGGTTCACGCTTGGCCATTGCTGTGTTGCTGCAGTCCACACAAGACGGTGGCCCCCCCTGCTGGTGCGCTCTACGTAACGCAGTGTCTATCCCAGTAGTACACGTGAATGGTAACTCCATGGGCCGCTATCGCCGAGGAACGCAGGAGGTCAGATTGATACGACTCGGACGTGAGGAAGAAAAAGGAAAGTAAACCAGGAAAATGGAAGGGTCTGGATATGAAAGTGGGAAAACAACCAAATGCTGAGAAATCAGTCTATAAATACAAACTGAAAATTGTTTTGATATATTAATAGACAAAAAGAATAACGCAGTTTAAAGGTGTTAAAGCCCCTGGTCATCTGTGTGTCGATGGTCAGTGTAAAAGGCAGGTGTTTTGGTGACGGACTGTTCCATCTGTCCCACGTCGACGGAGCCCCGGCGGCGGTATAACACCACGACTTACTGGTTATTGAAACAAACCTGACTGAAAATCAGACCAGGAAGTCTTGCTAGGAAAAAGATATAGAAGCCTCTAGCTGAAACCTGAGTGTTATCTGGAGATCACCTACAGAGGGCGCTTGTGCGGTGTGTCGACGTGATGTCTTCCCATGATAAAGAAATAAAGAGGCATTGTTTGTCGCTCTGGTTCTTGACATCATTTATAACTAATTTCCACTGCATGACTCAGGCCTGCTGGGAACAGTAACAGCGCACTTACCCCACAACGGTTGGCACAGCACCCTTTAGTTCCAGTGAGATGGATGTGGATCGCTGGAATCAGCACCTGAAGTTAACAGTTTGCGGAAACAAACTTCAGACACCAGAGTGAACATGGACAATTGCTCACAGTTTGGTCTCACTTTTCATTAGCAGTATGAAGAACTACGCAGATGAAAAGCCTGTCGTATAAACACAACCTACGGACATGAGAGCGTCAGCTTTTGCAAACGGCTACGGGGCAAGGACCCAAGGATTCAACTTTTTATCTGGACTCCCCTGAGGTCGCCTTCAGGAAGGAGTTTAATCTACATTCCTAACAGAGTACGCCTGGTTTAATCACTAACTTACACCTTCATTTGTGAGTCATCAAAGAAAATGTTTTACTTCTGCCATGAGCGGTCGACCTCTTCCACAAAAACAGCACATTACAAACCACTAGAGGAGACGCAGATTCGCGTAATTAATGCTTGAAATACCTGCTTGACAGTATTAATTGCCTCCATTAATAGGATAACAGCGTGGACGGTGGTTCAGACCCAACTCTGCCTCCACCCCCCAGCTGAATAAAGTCTGTTTGCTCTGTCACAGAAACGAGAACAAGCGCGGACTCACCATGATCCCCCCTCCGACGAGACCCCCCATGTACTTCACTTCCTGGGTAATTCGGGGGCTGTAGCCGTCTATCTCCTCGGTCACGTACTTGGTCTTGCCATCGGGGAAGAAAAGGACGATGTTGCAGATGATGGATATGAGGGCCAGGGGGATGAGGGTGGCCCCAATACACCTGGAACATTTTCCTGTGCACATGGTTACACTGGTAGCTCTCTTCTCCTCCGACTTCTCCCGGGTTTCTGGGACGTTCTGTCTCCCACGCCGCGAAGCAGGGACTGGTTAAGGATCAGAAATGCTGTATCTCTAGGTGCTGTCCTTCCTCGATCACGTCTGCCTTCCCAATTTCGTTTTCTTCTCTGTGTGAGGGGAGTTTTACGAAGGTGGCCAGAGGGGAGGGGAAACTCAGTTGTGTGTGTTTGCCCTGGCAGGGAGGGGACGACAAGCTCTAATCACGCACAATCACTTACTCACCACGTTGGTGTAATAATATGAAAATCAATAGATAAACAGACCTGATATTACGACATGGGCTTGGCCGTGCTCTATGTGAAGCTTCAGCAGCTGGACACCCACCTGTAAGGTATGGTGAAGGCCCTCAAAATGGGGGAGTGCAGCACCTCCTGCATGATCTGTGATAGACATGCAGAAACACGACTGATAAACTGCCCGGCAGTCCAATTTGGAAGGGAATGTGGGCTTTACTGAGCCCCTCCATTTATGGTTTATAAAGTGCAGCATTGTTGGCAGAGGGTGCCTTATGTTATCCAGCTGGGGTATCATACCGTGAAGATTAGCCCACACAAACACTCTGTTTAGCGTGAGGGTACAGAGGGGGCCACTCTTCTTAGAGGAGGAGCATGTCAGACCAGCCTCTCCCCTCCATTACAGTCTGTTTGAGCAGGGCGCGTCACCTGACGATGACCCGACCACGCCGTGACATTATCGACCCACCGGATGTCAACGTCTTTCCACTGTCACTGCAGCCACCACCCAAACACACAGAAACAGCCAATCAGAGTCGTTGTTCACTTTCTCTCGAAGTAAAGGCGAGGCGTAAGGCACTGTACCCTACTGTTATTTTTTCTGCAATTGTAGTAATTACACGTCATTTACGAGACAAATGCTGTCACACAGAGTGATTCTTGGTGACTCGTCGCTGGGTGATCTCCACAAATCCACATTTTTCATTTCTGTCCTCGAGTTCTCCTGGCTTCTGCTCTACTTGGCTATGTTAGTACATGGTGCTGTTCATAAGCAGAAGACCTTAGATAAAATAAGACCTGGGTGTTAACTGCATGTTGACTGATGTGTAATAAACATGCAGGAAATGTCTGAGAGGTGGTCTGCTGGACAATCTGTTGGACTCTGACCTACCCGTCAGTAGCAGAGACATCATTAAATAGCCGGACATTGAGTATCATGACCTAAGGCAGCTACAGGAGACATCTTTCGACATTTGGTTTATGTAGCAGGCACCACTACAGAAAACAGCAGCAAACTTGATTTATTGATCCTCTTATGACTATAAGGAAACAGACTGAGGGAGAAGACAGCACGAAGAACTGTGGGTGGAGACTGACTCAAAATGCCACTCATACTCGGTTAAAAAAAAAAAAAAAAAAACCACACCAGCACCCTGAATGTCTCCAGTCTCCATCAGCAGAATCTCCTACACACTGAAGAATGTCTGATGTTCCTGCTTTCAGAACCACCTCTCAGACATCTGCTGCATATTTATTACAGATTATTTAAGACCTGCGTATTAAGCTAAGATCTTCTGCTCATGAAACCTTTGGTTTTGTTTTGACCCCCCTCTATAGTGTTACCAGCCCCCCCACTCAGCTTTTTGCACTCTCCACTCTGCACACGGTTCTCGTCTTGTTTGTTGTACAAAGCAGGTTCCCGAGGCCATTTAGAGAAGGAGTCCGCACTGTTAACCGTAGACTGCCCGAACCCTAACCCAGCAGTCTCCATAATGGATGCGGTGAAGGCGCTATTATTGACGTACTTTATCCCAGAGAAATGCTACGACCAGCTCTTCGTGAAACTGCAGCTGTTACACGGTGAGGCGGCGTATTGACGTGTGTGTAAACCGATTTACTGGAAGTGGCATCGCCTCGGAGAGAGAAGACATCTTATAGGAAGCGTGTGAGATGCGAAGGCTGGGCAGAAATAGGAGCTTTAAAGCTCTCTAGATACACACCCAGATGTTACGTCCCTTACTTTGTTGCCGTGCTTTAACTTCTCGGAACTGAAAGCCCGGCTAGTGACTGCTGACCAGGCTGAAGTTTATAGGGTTTTTTTTAATGCATATGAAGCTGAAAGATACGTCAGAATTCGGAAAACGAAGTCCCTGCCCAGGGTGAGGAGATCATGACCATTGAGCGCAAACACTCTGGATGCCAAAGCGGGCAGCATTTGATCAGCCTGTTCCTAGCAGATCCCCCGATTACCTGGAATGGGTCACAGTTGCCGTTTGCCCGCTTTCAGCGACACTAACGTCACTAAGCTCGAGTTGTAAAAATCGAAACTGTTGCTCTTGACCAGGTTAAACTGGACTGTAAAAATCTCAGCCGAAATAAGAGCCTACATAGGCGTGGGTCACTTAATAGAAGAGTGCACGGATGTGAAATTGCAGTCGTTTCAATGCATAATTAAAATAATATAATCTTTTTTTTTTTTAAAAAAAAAAAAACGTGTAGCAGCTAACTGACTGAGACATCCCAGCCAAGTCTGTTTTTAAATATTTGTCACAAAACACAAGGTAGCCATCCTGGCCGTAGATGGACATGTTGACTTTCACACATCATCTCCGTTTCTCTAGTTCCATGTCTGAAAATCGGCCTGAGAAAATCCCTCGGCATCTGGGTCATGCTGGGCACCGTCGCAGGTAGAAACACTTGGGATTTTCCACCTCATTTTTCATTGCATGGAGAGGGTGACTGGAGTATGCAGAGAGCTTCTGATGTACGTTATTAACTCTTCCTTGGACCTTTGAATTCTGCCCATCGTTTTTTTACTAATCACTTAATTCAATTACAGTAATTCATTATCGAATTGCTCATGATACTCGTTTTCTCATTCTTGCGATCCCTACTTGCCCCACAGCGAAACTACCCCAGATGCTTAAGCTGATGGGGGCAAAAAGCAGTGACGGCCTGAGCTTCCCCTCCGCCTTGGCAGACCTGTATGCGGCCGCAGGAACCTTGGCGGTCCGACTTGGCCACAACTTCCCCCTTAGGTGACACACCGGGCTTCATTTGTGGTCAGAGTTCTGGTACTTTATAGCAACAGTTTGAGCTGGGAGTTTTTCGGAGCAGCCGTTTGGTGAAAATCACTGTTTTATAGATCCCTGAACGATGCTTCCCCCTCCAGTTTATTGCACTTTGTCATTTTGGTCTGTTACTCTAATCTTCTTTATCGCCAAGTCCCATTTTCAGCCCTGACGAGGACATTGAAATGACAGTAAAGCGAATGCAGTTTCTCTGATTGTGCAAGTTGGCAACAGAGCAGGACACAATAACCCTCTGGAGTTAGAGGGGGGGTAACATTGTCTAAGAAACCTTTAAATAATAATCTAAAATAAAATGTGCTTTCGTTTTCGTGTTATGGAGTTTTGACAGTGTTCGTAGTGTCTTACTTTCCTTTAGAAATACTTGGGTGTATGTGTGTGTGTTTTGGACAGTGCTTGGGGTGATAGTCTCTTCATCCTCATCCAGATGTTGGCCATCACATTTCTCATTCTACACTACAAAGGACAGACAGCCAGAGGTATCACTTCTCCTTTCCTTGGTGTTTATCTGGCTCCTGTGCTGAATATTCCCTCCTTTCCCTCCCCTTCCTCGGTCTTCCATTCCTCCCCTCCCCTTCCTTGGTCTTCCATTCCTCAGTCTTCCCTTACCGCCGTCATCCATAATCTTACATAATCATCTTGTGTGCTGCAGGTCTGGCGTTCCTGGTGCTCTGTGGCAGTCTGATCCTTGTCCTACTTTTCTGCACGGTCCCCATGTCCCTCATAACAGCACTGCGGGTTTCCAGTATTCCCGCTGTCGTCATATCCCGCGTACGTATCTGCCGACGTCTAGGGCCGACTCCTGATTGTGATAGATGTAGCAGTGACAGTCTCATTATGATGTAATCAAACACACTTGTGCCTCCAGCTCCACCAGGCATGGACCTGCTGCCGGATCGGCCACACCGGTCAGCTTTCCGCGTTCTCGGTCTTCCTGCTGTTTGCTGGCTCCCAGGCCCAGCTCATCTCCTGTGCCCTGGTAGAGGAACAACGGCCCACTGGCATGCTACGCTGAGCCACACTCCATCACCCTTACCTCTCCACCTTCATACCTGTACTCTTCTTGCTGTAGGAGATGGGGGATCTGATGTCAGTGCTGTCCCACGGGATCATCTGCTGCTCTGACAGCCTCCTGGTGGTTCAGATGCTCTGCTACTGGAGTCGCGGGCTGGGCATGAAGAGGAAGATGGAATAGCTGAGGATGGCACTGCACAGACTCAGCAAGCCCCCCTTATCGAGGATCTCCCCAACCCTGAGGAATATCCCCCAGTGCACGTCTCACCCTATCGGGGATCTCCCCCACTCTGAGGAATATCCCCCAGTGCACGTCTCACCCTATCGGGGATCTCCCCCACTCTGAGGAATATTCCCAAGTACACACTTGTAATTGACTCATGCTCGGAGTCAGTACATAGCCGTAACTGAGACGTGCTGGGGGTCATAGCTACAGTCAGTCACACTGGCAGCTGCTCAGCTGTCACCGTCTCAGTGCTGGTTGCATTCTGGTGGCTCTGATGCAGCCTGGGTGCTCTGTACTCCCTGTAGAGTGCAGGCCCCTTTCTACCAGAGTGAATTGTGGGAAGTTAACACCTCATAGTTGTACTTGAGCCTCCAGCACTGATATATTCCTTTCGTTGCTGGTAGGCGCAGAATTATTTTGAATGGTTCAACAAAGCAGCAAGTCTTTTCTCAGAGATATCCTCTGTGTGGAAGATGTTCTGCCCAAATATCAGTTCCTCCTTCTTATATACCAGTCTTGCAACTCAGCTACAAGTTTCTTAGTAACATGGGTAAAAGCCATTCCGGTGTACTTTAGCTAAAAACATCCATTCAAATAACCACCCTCAGAGTAAGCTTTATGTACTAAATCAAGATTTCCATTCTCACAGACGCTCGTGCTCGCTGATTGAATGGGAATATTGCTAAACAAAATAGGGTGCAAGTCGTATCTTTGCCAGTAGATGGAGCCCAAGCTCAGTTAAAACCGTGGTTCTGATTCTGCCCGCAGAACCACCTTGTGTATCCTGCCAGGGTTTCATTTGTCGTTTCAATCAAATTGATTTGTTGACCAACACGCCCCCCCCCACCATTGGAAAAAAAAATACATAGTGAATCATCGGCTTAGCATGATGAGATTTGTGCAATTAGGTCATCCAAATTAATTATGAACTCGATTTGCGTAAAAAATAGCATCCACTGTGTTGGGCCTGCCATCTCCGGATTTACAACTGAAGTAAAACGTTTCCCCTGTTGTATAACGTTGTGGGTGATCTGGGCTTTCTGTTTTGTTCTCTCAGTACTTCTGCGGATGGAGCGTCAAACACTCTGTTTCAAGCCCATTCCCAAACCTTCTTCCCTTCCCCCTTCCTATAAATCATTTTTACGGACTATGCCCCTACATTTACCCTTTCTGTGGACCCTCCTCCTTTCTCCCTCTCTTTATTAGCAGGAAAGCAATCCCACCCCCCTGCTGATTCTTCCCTGGGACCCCTATCTCCCATGACAACCTGCTGCTTCAAACCACAGACGTGGACATTTCCCATACACTCTAAATGATGCCTTCATCTATTGTTGCATTCGACAATCGGCACATTATGGTTTTTATAACAGTTCACTTTTATTACTCAAGTCAGTTAGAAGACACTTCTCGCCAAACACGAATTGTGTAGTGGACTTTTGGACAGCTCAGTAATTATTATGGCTGGCTGTTTGTCCATAGAAACAGTTAATACACCATCAGCGTCCTGCAGGGACTTGAACCGATAACCTACCGGTCATATACGTCTAGTTCCGTCACCATAGTGCAGTACATTACTAATATTTCCAGAAAAAAAAAATGGGAAGGCATCAGTCAAAGTGTTTCAAATTGAAGGCCTAATTTTTCTTTTCAGAATTTCCCTCATAAACAGAAGCAGGTCCGGTTAACTTTACCGGTGTGGGACAGAGAGCCGCCACCAGCCCCTACGCAATACGCTCTCCGGTGCAACCGGCTCCTAATGTCTGGACCGGTGCCAGGGTGCCGATACCTACCTGCAGCATCCGGGGTGCGAGTCTGACGCATTGCGTAATCACAACCTGGTAATTGCTGATCACCCATTTTTCCATTCCCTTCTTATGGTAGACATAACGCCGTCACCGTGAAAGCATGTCAACCATGCTTGACACGCCCCCGCGGAAGCGCCCCCGTTTGTACCTCCTGTGACATGCATGACGTCACGTTGTCGCCGCGGAGGCGTGTCACGCATGGTTCACGTGCTAACACCGTGAATATCTTTCACGTGCCGTGATCGGTTTTCCAGGGCGCGCCTAAAATTGTAGCAATTATATATGATCAAGTAGGGCCAGGTTTCTTAATCCTGGTCACGGCAAGCCGCTTTGTTTTTCTTCCAACACCTCGTTAATCTCCATTGATCTGCTGATAGATTGAACGCCGGTTTGCACCCACAAAAGACGATCATTGCAAGCTGGGGACTGCCGATCACGTACATTTTGACAACTCTGAATTAAGTCGAAATTCTGCTCGTTTTGAATGACCAGAAAAGGGGAAGCATATACAAACGCAGCAGCAGCATTTAAATGACGTGATCACTCATTCATTAAAATGAGAATAAATTTGTCTAAATTTTATGCTAAAAAA
>JAACJT020001246.1:0-15846 GCA_009936485.2 Gymnarchus niloticus | reverse complement strand
CTCCCTTTACCAGTCATACTGCCAACATTCAAAGTTCCTACCCTCACTTCCACTCTCCTAACCTTTCTCTTCTCCTCTTGCCTCCGGACACACCTCCCCCCTCTTCTTCTCCTTCGGCCAACAGTAGCCCAATTTCCATCAGCACCCTGTTGGCTGACAGTACTGGTGGCGGTCGTTGTTATCCCAGGCCTCGACCGGTATGGAAATCCGTGCTGTTGTCCGCATATTAGATTTGGCAAAAAAATTTTACACCGGATGCCCTTCCTGATGTAACCCTCCCCATTCATCCGGGCTTGGGACCGGTACTAAGGAATACACTGGCTTGCGCACCCCCAGCGGCTGGGTTAGCTTATATGCAATATACATAGGCTACAATTTCACATTTAAAGGTAGAAAGTTCTGATATGGTTTACCTTGGATTCATTATTTTATATGACAAAAACTTGCCATTTTAAAGAAAGTGTGTAGACTGTATATAAAAAGCAGGTAGTGCCACAGTTGAGGATGTGGTTTTGTGTCCTGCAGATTATTATTTCAGTTCATGGAGGGGGCTAAACTTGTCTATAAATGGATCACAAATGGCACCGGGCTCCAGAGGAAGCAGCTTCTTGTTCTCGGGCCATATACTCACCGAATCACCAAGCAGATGGCCACCAGTGCCACGGCAGCCAGCAGCAGTACTGCACCCACCGCTCCGAGGGCAATTGCCAGCACAGGGGCTGCAGGGAGAGAAAGACCGGACAACCAAGGAACAGCCAGTCAGGTGATCTGCAGTCCCAAGCTCAGTTATGCAATTTTACCACACGGGTTCTTTTTATAGTAGCAAAGAGAAAAACTGTTCTTTGGAATCACAGTGGGCAGAGTTATGTGGTTACGTTATCAACTGCTGTGTTTAATCTACTTAATACTGGTTACGTTCGCTGGTTCCCATTCGGCTTAACCAGGATCTGAACAACAGCGCACCATTCAAAACCTTGCTTGTCCAGTTTCTCTGCACCACAAAAGGCAGCAGGTAGTGTAGCATTTAAGGATGTGGTTCTGTCCTGAAGCTTGCCAGTTCCAGGAGCCTAAGCATTGGCTGGGCATGGGTGGTCAGTGCCACCCTACCCCACCACAATAAAGTTAAAAAGTAAAACCCTATTTTCCAATTTAAAGTAAAACCAGACATGATATGTCACATCTCTTCATATATAAACCCCCCTGCTCACACGAATATCTCTTCCACCCACTCACACTCACAGTAATTGCTTCAGGCAAAAGAAGCAGTCTATAAACGGATCACCTGTCACTTTGGATAACAGTGTCAGCTAAGCAATTTAAAAAAAAAACAAAAAAAAAAAACACAACATTGCATTTCTGTCTTCCTTGCCACCTTAGCATTCTGCTGGAACAGAAATTATTTTCAGTTTCTCAAAGCTATTAAAAGCTACCTGGGCCATTTGCAAACAGTTTGGCAGAAACACATCATGTGCGTTGAGGGCACCCTACAGCTGATATTGACTGCTATGGATTATTGGTTAGAGCCAAAAACAAAGTCACACAGAATCACACACTGGAACAGGTAATGTTGCCATGGAAGCTGGCACATGGCCATCTGTGGAGTGGGCGGGGAAGACACGCACCGCTCTGGGGCTGCACGACAACCTTGCTGAGCACGCTGAAGTGGTCCCTTTCTAGCTGGCAGTTGGACACATTGAGGTAGAAGCTCTCGGGTACAGACAGTGAGTTGATGGGGTCCTCGTCCTCCCGCTGGCTGAACATTGCTGCCAGGGAGCCCGCTACCTTCACCGAGATAGATGTGTGTCCGTCTGCGCACTTCGGCTGGTTGACGTTCATGAACAATAAGTTTGCTTGGAGGCCCCGTGGCACTGTGGTGATCCATGACGCCGTGAAGTCACTCCTCATACCTTCAGGCCATCCGGGTGTGGCCAGCAGGACGGGTATCCCCTCTTGGGGGGACACGGAGAAAATGTAACTCTCTGGGGTCAAAAAAAAAAAAAAAAAAACCAACAAAAGAAAAGACATTACCACAAGTTATCGAAGAAAGCTGTAAATATATTTGGTCAACTAATCGTATGAATTTTAAGGGAAGTCAGCTACACCAGCACAGGCAAATTACTGACAGAAATGGGAAAAAGTCATGCATAACTGCCTAGAAGATATCTACTTAACATATACCAGAGAAATTCAAGTGTATTTACTTAACCTGTTAACAAGTGCATTAGATGTTTGAGTAACTTGAAAATTAAAACTAGCTCTTCCTAATTTTGTTGAAAAATAAGGGAGCAATCTTTTTACTCAGAAACTAGATGTGCAGCTTGCAGATAAAGCTTAAGCCTTTACACCTCAGCTGTAAGTAATTTGTCATTTTGTCATACAATGCTGTGGTTACTATTAAGCCACCTCCCATCTGATCACTCACAGCGCCCTCTTGTGGCCATTTAAACTTAACTGTTGTGGTAAGTGTTTTTGGACAGGTATAAAGGACGAATTACCACTGAAATTCAGAAGCACGACACCTCAAGTCATAACCAATCAAGGATGGAAACCATATTTATTGACAGATGTTTCGAACTTCTCACTGAGTTTCTCTTAAAAGAGGGTGCGGGAGGCTGTTTTTTCCAACACTGACATTTCCAGGCATGCAGAGAACTGTGCCTTAGTTTGCCGGTGAGATTATAGACGTGACAGCTTATCTCTTTGCCATATCCACCTGAAATTTTCCCCCGGAATGTGATGTTGAAAAATGACCGCTGGTCTGAACTGAGTGAGTTGTCGCCAGTGGCCGTGGCCGTGACCGAGACACCACTGTGAGTCTGGATTCTTCGCACAGCCCCCCGGGGGCAGAAGTGTCCGACGGGGAAGCCGTCATCCTCGGCCACGTGGAGAGTGAAGCTGCTGTTGCAGCTGAAGCCGGGGAGCATCTGCTGCATGCTGCCGCTGCTGGGCACCAGCTCCAGCGCCCCACCAGTTGGGGTTCGAAGGTGCCAGGTGATGCTGCGGACAGCTTGGGGGAGGCACAACGGTAGCGAGGGCACGGTGAGGGCAACCGGACCCGTACACTCCCGGAGGTGACGGCACTCTAATGGAAAAAGTGGGATTCAGACAGAGAGAAACATACCCACACACACACAGTGATTTGTCACACCTTTTACAATAATAATATTAACAGTAAGAAAAACCAAAGCAAACTTGATATAACAAATAGTGTTTGAGGCTTGCAGCTGATTGGTTCTGTACACTGTCAGTTAACATGGGCTACCTTTGCTGCATCTAGGCGACGCCCCTTACCGATAGTCCTGTTTATTCGCAGAGACAGCTCTCGATCTAGGCAGTTCTGAAAGGTGAGTTTGGTCAACTTCCCAGCAGGCAGAGTCACCTCAACCACAGGGACAGAGCCCTCTTTAATCATGCAGTCTGACTTGGGTTTGGTCTTCATAATGTGGATGGAGAGGCCGACCTCCTTCGTCAGATCAACAGAACACTGCACTGGAGGCAGAATGAGCAACTGGGATGAGAGTCATCCCTCGCTTCTCTATCATAACCTGCTTTCAATTTCACTGAGACTCTACACAGATAAAGAGCAGCAGTGTTGTTAAGGGCCTGAGGCTGGAGTCTGGTCATCGGGGAGGGTATGCTGGGTATCCCTGGTGACTCGTCACCAAATAACAAGATTAGGAAGATTAGGCAAGGATGTGACTCAAGTCTGGAGATTCCCCAGAGCCGGGAAACAAAAATCACGAATGAGTCACCAGCTTGTCTGAGTCCACAGTACTCTACGAAGCACTTTATGGGTCTCCCTTTACTTTGGCTTACAGTCTGGTTTTAGTCCAAATAGTGTTTTAACTAAAAAGATTAGAGCTGTTGTGATAAAGCAGGTGGGGAATCTGGGTAACTTACAGTTAAGACACAGAAGCCAAGAGAAAAGGATTACATAAACATCACATTAACTCAATTTGCTTGTGGACGTAATTACGCACAAAACCATATTCAACTTAAGTAGAATGAATGGCTTATTTCACTCACTTAATTGCTCTGTATTGATTTAACTAGAAGACTATCAGTAAGTTCTCAGATTTCACTAGCATCATTAGTACTTCTAAAAACATTTAAAGAGTTATTAGAAATGTCATGAGTGTCAGAGTGTGCAGGACAAATCTCAAACTTCTTAGGTTGTGAGTTCAATTTACATCCTTGGCTCTACACATCCCAAGGCCCTGTACACCCGTACGCCGTTATCCGAGTGTAACTGCATACTAGAAACAGCTTGAATAGTATACACTTGAATACTGGGAAGCCAATTCCAATATCGCTTTCAGTTCTCTTCCAATATCTCTTAAGGGGATAATTATATTTTTTCTCCATACTTATAATCCAAGAAACCCCAAATGATGTCTAAAAAACCTATTTCAATATATATATATATATATATATATAAAAAATTCTAATTACCTGTCATAAAGTTGAGGCAATAAATATGCGTTTTAGCAGTACCATACATTACAATTTGTGGTAACAGTGACGGACATTTAATAGTCAGATGCATGCATAAAAATTAAAAACCAAAAATAAAAGACAAAATCTACCTAATGTAATGATTTGTTAGTGTGAATTTGTGCAAATTTTGAAAATTTCTTTGACATGCTTCAGCTGTATTCATATATATGCAGATGGGTGTCAATACATATGACTCCCCAAGGTGGGAATTTACACACTGGAGGCTTGAATACCGAGGTATGGATGTACAGGATAAGCAGATGAAAAATTAATGAATAGCTGGTATGTGTGAAGGTGCCAAGTTCTCCCCATGTATGGTGAGGTCCAAAAGTCAGACCATAAAAACCTGTGAATGTTGTCATTTAATCCTGAAAATTAAGTTTTAGGATGTTGAAACATACCAGCATTTCACAGTAGATGACTGGAATAAAGGTCTATTTACTGATGAATCCAAGTTTGAGATTTAATGCAGTAACAGAAGGATTTACATAAGGAGGTAAACAGGAGAGAGGCTGACACCATAGTGGATCAAAACAACAGTTAAATATGGTGGTGGGAATATTCAAGTCTGGGGGAGTTTGGCCTACTCTTGAGTTGGACAGCTACACCAAATTGACTACACCCTGACAAAAAAACAGTACCACTGCATTCTTCAGAGACATGCTAAATCGTCTGGTACTGATATTTCTTGAGAGTGACTCATATTGCAGCAGTAAAAAGACTCCAAACGTACAACAGAAGCATTTTTACTAGTGGTCTCAGACGTTTGGACCCCACTGTATGTGCAGGTTTCCTACTACAATGAAGTTCACTATTGTTTGTTAATTCCTCAAACAGTGGTTTATTTGTTCCTTGTTATGAACTGGTACCTTCAGCACTGCGCTTCCAGGGAAGGAGTCCAGGCTCACTGTGACCCTGTACTGGAGAAGCTGCATGGAACATAGTTGGATGGGTTTCATGATTGCCTGGCTAGATGACGGAACTATACCCTACATCTGCTTGTCTGCTTTTTTCATGGAAAATTTTACGTCATCTAAGGCAACTCAGGACAAGCACCAACAGAAATCAAGAATTCATATCCTTAACAACTGCTGAGTCAATATTTGTGTTTCATCTATCACTAATGCTACTCTTTATCAAATCTGACGACACTGTCCCAATACACTCTACCATCTAAATGCAATATTATCAACATTCGCTCACGTGCCTGGGAGGTCTGCTGGGACCACGGACACCTTGAATCCAAGAGAGGTCCCAGTGAAGTTGAGGTTCTTGTCTCTCTTGCAGTTCTTCAGGTACATGTTGAAGTTACCCTGCCGTTGGGAGGGCTGGGGATCCATCAGATTCTTCTCCACAGAGATGTTGCTCTCGTACTGGTATTCTATGGTTACTGCCTTTCCAGGACACTTTGTTGCATTGCGGGACACAAACTGGACCGTGGAGTAGTGTTTGGGTGGAACACTGAAGCTCCACATCAGGTCGCCATCAGGAAAATGGGCGGGATACTTCGGTGAGAAGAACTCCGAGACGGACGACCCATTAGGAAAGTCCACCTCAAATTGGGCAAGTGCTACACAAATAAAATGGCTCATTAATTACAATAAACTAATGAGGTAAAAAAAAAAAAAAATCTGACAAATGTCAGAATAACTTTTAATTGGTCCCAGCTTACAGTGGTGAATCCCAAAGTTGCGATAGCCTCTGTGTAAAAGACAGCCACAGAGCCAAGGAAATTACAACTATGGTATCCATTAAGGTAGGCAGTGTGTCCTGCAGATCGCTGTCATCAACGTCTACTAAGCTGATACAAATATTACAAAAGGGCTGCTATCAGACCGCTTCTACCTACACAGTGGAGTGTGAGAATGTTTTTCTCCTGTATCAGTAAGTCCTGTGGGGTACAATCACACATCACATACCTATTAAGCACTTACTTTTAATCTCTAGCTCATCAGAGATGCTGAATAAAGGCAGGTCCAACCTCCTTTGGCCTGGGACTTCCAGAGTAACCTTGCCTTTGGATGGGACCAGGATAGCTGAGATGGTGCCATTTGGGCAGAAGGTCCCCACAGCAGTGTCCCAAGTCACCTGACGGACAGTGACGGTGTACATACTCTGATCTGGACAACCCATAGGGGGCAGCACCTGCCTCAGACCAGCTGAGGGGAAGTCCAGCCGAATTGCCCTGCCTGGGAGAACTTTCACGTCCCAGATGAAGGTTCTGTTGAATTTGGGGAATAGCGAGGATTCCTTCATGCCAGTCTCAATTTTGCAGGACACACCCATGCAATCTGTGCATACAAAATGAGACAATACTTCAATACTGAGCAAATCCATCCACCTCCTGAGTGCTCATCTGGGTCAGGGCCTCACATACAGATAAGGTAATGAATATGCAATATCCAGTACAGGTGCTGGAATTGTATTTTACATATGTTACAGTCTAAGCCTCTAAGAGAATGAGAGTATTAGACATCCTACAGGACAATACGTTAAAGAATCAAGAGTTACTTCCATTTCTAGAAGATTTTGCAACATCGAAGAATGCATCAATTATCTGTCATCGGCAGGCAGCAATATGAGAGAGAATTGTTCAAAAGGGCAAATTAACTTGGAGCATGTTTTAATCTGTATAACAGTTATGGCGCAATAGATTTCATCAGAGCAGAGTTTGTCATTCTTCAATGCATACTGAAACACGGCCCATTTTGTGAAAGCTATCTATTATAATAAATTGAGTCTAAGATTTTTACTGGATTATTAGTAAAAGTATAGCCTGAGGATGTAATGTTATCATCAGATGAAGCCAGTACATCACACAAAAGGCCAATGTCTATCCTACTTCCACGAAGATGGGAGTCCTTACCAATCACATTCATAATTTTCACAATATAGATGTCCTGTGGGTTTGGGCAGGTAAAGGTCAGGTTCTCGCTGGAGGTGTTATAGAGGGACTCAGAGCACTTGTTGGTTCGACACACAGAGCAGTCCAGGCCCTTGGCATTCTTGACAACACTGATCACCACACCCTGGTTACGGGTGACTTTCTGTCCCACTGAGGAGAAAGTAGAAGAGATAGGAATGACGTAACAGCGCCACAGCCGATGCCTGGAGCTCACGGATGTGTTACTCTTTTGAAAGTACAAATGTCAAAAAAAAAATAAATACCCATATCAAAGCAGTGCTTTAAAAGTCTTCCCTGAGGGGATCAGTCAGTCAAAACACTACTGTGACCACGTTAGTGCGATCTGGTGGATGGACTAACGTAACAACGTTTATTCTGGTGCTGTTATGACCTGCCTATACAATAAGCTGGCTGCTGAAACATACCAGGTCCTATAGCTCAGATAACTCAAACTTGTTTACCAAGTACGATCTGAAGAAGAACGATTTATTTTCACGCCACCGTGGGAGGTTGTAAATCAGTTACGGTATATAAACTAGATTTAGTTCCTAAAAGCCAGTGGTGTCACTTCTCTAAATAGCATTAAGCTCTTCTGGCAAGAAAATGCTGACAATGAAGTCACACGTGAGAATTTATATGGTGTGTGTGATGCAGATATATTGCAAACAGCAGAGTGACGCAGCAGGAAACCAGGAAAAGCTTCTCATCCTGAGCATACAGCAGGATAAAATGCAGGATTGATATCCTGCTGCTGCCCCAAATGAGATGATTTTCTTTTTCCAACAAAACTAAAATTTCTTCATAATAAATCAATCGGAAGTCTTGGTGGCAATTGCATACTATTGCATACTAATCCACAAACTATCTTTTTTCCTTTATCTTCACAGAACTCTGGGTGCCAGAACTCCAGCTGACTTTAAAAAAAAAAAAAAAACAAAACAAAAACGCCAATCTCAGGGCCTGAGGTCCTTCGAAGCTGTAATTACTCTAGTCCAGTAACCAAAGAAATGAATTTGGAACTTAAAAGACCTCAAAATAATTTCAAACTTTTAGAAAACACATTTAAAGGGCTAATGAAAATTGTTCAGAGATGCTGCCAATGGCCTACAGCAGTCAGTCAGGTTACAGTATTGTCTGGCTCCTCACAAAATTTACACTTTCCCACTGTCACCATTGGCTTACTCTCTGGGGACCTCGAGTCTAGGGATCTGTAAAGCGCTTTGTGACTGTTCTTTGTTAAAAGTACTATTTGGATAAAAGCAAACTGAATGAATTTCTATGTTATTAAAGCTGATTTGGGGGGGAGGGCAGAGTGGCTCAGTGGTTAGTATTGTTACCGGACACCTCCAAGGTTAGGGGTTGGAATCCTGCTTCCACTCTGTGTGTACAATGTGTGCATGTTTCCCCTGTGCTTTGTGGGTTTCCTCCCAAAGACGTGATATAGGATAACTGGCATGTCTAAATTGCCCATAGCATGTGACTGGTTGTATGAGTTTGTAGGTGAATGTGCCCTGCAATGGGTTCCCCACCTTGTGCCCTAGACTGCCTGGGACAGACTTCAGCCAGTGCCTGGGTCTCAAACCACCTACTGTGAGTGAAGCAGATGACTATACAGGTTTTAGCTACATCCCATGTCATATAATAAAATCTCAATAACATTGACCACAACTGATGCATTTTAAAAAGTTAAGACAGCATTTAATAATAGATGTACAGGAATATCCTTACAGAGGCTGCTTCTCATAAATAAGGACTTGTAGAACTGTTTGGGAATGAGGGAAAAAAGAAGAGGGATGGGAGAAAGGCTCCAGTTAAATCCACAATCGATGTCATACAGCCTCACTAGAGAAAGTTATTGAGAAAATGCACAACATCACTAAGCAGTTCTATCAAACCTCAGAATGACTGACCTTCAACTATTCAGCCACACAGATGGAGTCTGAGAGAAAAACAGTTGTTCTACGTGTAAAAAAAGGTGGCCGATTTATCAAAGAAGGAGCTTCTGAGAAATAACTCAAACACCAGTGGAAAAGATGGTGGTGGTGGTGGTGGTGGTGGTGGTGGGGGGGGGGTAACACTGCATTGTTGATTGCTGGCGAATTTAACTAAAGGAGAACTAATTAAGAAATGGAAGTGGGCTAAAACTGGTCAGTTACCAACAGTGGACAGTAAACAAACGTCAAGCTCTGGACCTTCGTTTTGAAGCGTTTGATTAGAGCATTCGAGTTTTCACTCGACACAGGGACTACAATTGGACAGGTGTGAGCACGGTTTGCAGGATGAGTCTCAGCATGAAGTCGACCAGTGAGCCTCTAACTGTCAGTCTGCCAGGCTCACTCTAGGCAGGTATCTTTGGGCATGATAGAATTCATGCAAAACATTTGGGGTAGAGGACTGACCGCAGATGATGTGTTTCAGCTATGGACAGAATGAAAACCAGGGGAAAAGTCCCGTGCTGCTGAGAAACTTAAATTAGCCAAGGTGAGATTATTCTGAATGCAAAATGTTGATTAAGGAAGCTGATAAACCATGCAAATTACTATAGCACATGGTACACAGGCTCATTCACGCTTGGCTGCACGTGTCCTAACTTGCTTGTAGATGAGTCCTTCTGAAAAAAAGATGTTCTCCTACGTCTCCTGTCTGACACAGCAGAAGCAAAGCATATTAAGCAGAGTGTGAGTGATATGAGCAATGTAAGAATTAGGGTATTCGAGCTAAGCTGACAGAACTTCAGCTAGAACTTCAACCCCTCCAACTCTAAATGGAGTTTGTATGTTCTCCCTGTGTTTGGGTGGGTCTCCTCTGGGTGTTAGTTTCCTCCTACAGTTCAAAAACTTGGTTGGGGAACTTCTGACTCTACCCATAGTGTGGCATCCCATCCAGGGTTTCCCGTTACCTGACAGTACCAGGGATAGGCTGTAGGCTTACTGTGACTCTACTGGATAAGCAGTTATGGAAGAGTTCCCTAAACTGAGAGAAAACAAATACATCGTATGAAAGATTAGAAGTTCATGTCTTATTAGATAAAGTCTCTAATTTGTAACCAGGAAGGTGGCTGTGTTTATATCTTCCTGCTGACACTGAGAAAATGGCTAACGCTAATCCCCACAAGTCCAGTTTTCAGCTCCTCATAATTCTCAAGTTGAGCAAGCTCAGCACATCCGAACCATTGAGGCAGCATTTCCCCACCATGTGTTAGGCTATAAGTCCGGACCAGCGGACCCAGAGATAAGCCTCTTCATTGGGGGTCTTTAGTAAAACTTGACCAACACACAAATGTCAGTATGGGAGTCCTTAATGGAGATAAATGAACGGGGACAAAGCAAAGTCTGTCAATATAACCTTATTCATGAATTTTTAATTCTTATTATCAATTCATCTGCTGTTGGTTTTTCTGTGAAAAATCTTGTACTGGTCTGTATAGCACTATGCTGAATACTTCTTAATACAGCTGAAGTCCATAAAAAGATGGAAAAATCCTTTTAAAATTAATATTTTATACATGGTATCTGAAGACCTATGTGAAATGTAGCTTGCTTAGTGGGTGGCACACATGTGACAGGCAGTAAATGGTCAGTGAGTAATGTCACCACGTTTTGCAAACCTTTTCCTGCTTTTGCTGTCACATGATCTCCGGGCACCATGCCCACATAGGTTTCCTTGCTCGCCTGTCACATTTCAGGTGCTGAAGTGTGTACTTACAATCCTCCACTTACACAAAAAGAGGTTTGCACTAATGTGGACCCTCTAAACTACTATGTGAAACATCAGGACAAGAAAGCAAAGCCTTCTCTTGAAAACAAATCTGAAAACCTAAATGTACAGTGACTACATGATGGTAGCCACAGGACAAGAGAGCACGGGCAGAAACAACTGTGTGATGAGACATGATGAGGAAAAATAAGCCAGGATTTAATGCTCAGGGACTCAGGGTTAGTCGCTGCATGGCTAAAGGAATCTATCAGTTTCCAGTAAAAGAGAGTCAAGTCACACCCCACGGTCAGGGAATCACCCTCCACCGTAAACAAAGGGTATTAGACAATTAGTAAGGTCTCACATATTTCAAGTCTCGGTCAGTGCCCCGCCCCACTCCTCTTCCTCATTGTGAAGTCTTGGTCAGTGCCCCACCCCACTCTTATTCCTCATCATGAATTCTCATTCAGTGCCCTGCTCTTCTTCCTTATCACAGATCCTTCCTCCCCCCATTTCATAGCTCTGTTTTTACTCTCCTCATCCTCTCCTTTTGACCTTTGCCCATCCTCCCAGGTTTATAGCGCCTTTTCATGTTTTCCTACTCAGCAGGAAACACATTATGCCTTGACTTCAGCTCAGGCATCTAAATCACAGTGCTGCATCTGGACAAAGTTTACTTAGCAAAACTCCTAAACACTAAACTGAAACACTACTCTTAAATGACTTCAGTCCTACCCTGTTTTTATTAATTAAAGCCATTACTTCTTTCTACACCACTACACTAATAATCTACACCAGCAGATATATATATTTTTATTTTCCATGGTACTTTATTTTGTATTAAATGGACAGACGCTGGTACCTGCCGGGACTTGAAAGAGAGGAATTTACCACATAACACAGATATCAAATTTACAACACACATGTAGAGTCGCGTGGTCGTGTTCTGTATCCTCGGGGGTCTACCAGAAACCGGGTTCAACAAATCATACGGTTGGACCAGAATTCTGTTTAGAGTAAACTGAAACCCCGACTTCAGGATTTGTCAAGATGTCACAGCAAGAGTAGGCACAAATTCATATTTAGACGAATATTATGTAGTGAAGAGCTCTCGCTTACCGAAAAAAACTAAAAACAGGGGACACCAACTGCAAGAAACAATTCACAGATACCGTAGCTCTACCCGTCTTCTTTGAATTACATTTTTCTCCTGTTTCCAATAACTACATCTTGGGGTTAACGTTTCATATATAATTTTCATGTAGTGATATTAACATCCGTTGGGCTAAAAGGTATTTATATATTTGCTAAATGTTTAAAACGAGCCTGCATAGGTAACGCACAGACAAGAGTGACCCGAATATGGATGCAGCTGTTTTTAGCGGTAATTGTAAAGTTAGATTTTTTCCTATCTGTATTTGCTATATAGATTATGATAAATCAAACCCTGCGCCGTGGTAATGACATGGATAAGAAAGACATCGACTCCACAATCGCGTATGCGTTACTTTATACAGGCCTAATGCAGCAATGATCATATCGACCTCAATAAACTAATAAAAGAGATGAAATTACGATCTGAATAGCAAAATGAGAAATCGACTAGACTTACCCTTGAATACTGAACACTTGGTATTAGTTTAATAATACTTTATAGAGTAAGACCTCATATTAGATAAACGATAATGAAAGTAACATCTAGTAAATTATTAATTATAAATTATTACCGATATTTTAAGGTAATTTTGACCCACCATAACAATTATTCTATAGACTCGAGAGCTGAAAAACAAAGATGGAAGTTACGAGGCATCATAGACCAAGAGGCTCCCCGTACATCTTGAACTGTATCGATCTCTTACCGGTTATATGAGGACCGATCGTCACAAGAACCCCGAGCAGATGGAAGAGGCAGGCAGGCGTTGCGAAGCGCATTTCTGAACAGTGGAGCTTGAAAAGACCCTAATCCTGATTCACGGCCTGGCCATCGAGGATAGCCGCCGCAGAGCTTCTCAGACCCACGCTGCCTGTCTGCGATCTTCCGTGTTCGCAATACCTGGCACAGGTGAGCCACACAAGGGCGTGTCGCTCCAATTCCCCGATCTGTATTCAGTGTTTTCCCCTTTGCACATTCATAATTTCAATAACATACAGTCCTTTATCCAAATGAATGACACGGAATATTATTTTTTTTTAAAAGGTGTCTTAAATTATATTAAAAGATCATAGTGTGGCTTACAGGAAATATATCTGTTTAGATTATTATTTTACAAGAATTATATATAACCATATAAATGATATTCGCATCGCACGCACATTTTGAAATACAATCACCCACGCATTAGGCTGCAAATCAACTCGGCAGTTTTCTTGATTGTACGTAAGTTCATCCACTAAAAGTAAAGGAAATGGGCAATTGGGGCAAAGTGAAACGCAGAAATTTTGAAGGCCAATAGCCAAGCTAAGAAAAAACAAGGTATATTAGAAAAAAAAATCCAATAGACTCCAGCCTTCACCAGCAGTAGTGACGACGTCAACATGTTTATTATTCTTTTTCATTTATTTTTTTATTTTTCCACAGTGTGCAGACACATTTTCCAGTCTGCTTAATGTTAACTGCAATATTACATCGCGCTACTCTAATTCCTGTGTCACTCTTTCCTCTTTACAGCAAGATTCACGACATAAGAAGAAAGCTTTTTTAGTGGCTGATAAAGATTCGATAGAGATCCTCAGCTATCGCCCCCCATAGTTGGAAATTCACTACATCTGTTACAAATGCTGAAGAACTTGAAGAAATTAAACTCTGCTCTTCAATCCATCCATCTTCTAAATGCTTATCCAGAAGAGGATCATGAAATGGCTTGAGCCTATCCCAGGCAGCACAGGGCATGGGAAGAAAAACACAAAAGAATCAAAGCCAACCTCGTAAATTAATCACATCATAATTGTGTTTTAAACTGCATCTCATTAATTTAATAACCTTGAAATTTATACTCTGGATTTTCAACGTGTTTCAGTGAAACCGCCATGATAAATCTGACCCTTCTATTTAAAGAATATAAACTAAAGAATTATGAAGCTTGTTTTACAGGCTAGCAGGTACCATGTCAGTGGTGGGACTTGAACCCTTGTGAGTCTTGTGAGTCATACTCGTGGTTGTGTGTTATTTTCTTCAGGTATTCCAGTTTCCTTCCAGTGAATGCGGACTGGTGTTTCTAAATTGTCTGTACTGTGTGAGTGTCTGGTTTCCCATCCATGGGTTACCGTGCCCGGTGCTTCCTGAGATAGGCTCCCAGTTCACCATGACCTTGTACTGGATAACTGATTATGAAGAATGCATTATAGGATATTTTATTCCTCGGGCATTGCTTCATTACCTTGATATATTTTAACAATTCACATTCTTCAGATGAATGTGATTGGTGTATAAGTGATACTTTAATATAATTGTGTTTCTTTTTAAACACTGCAGAAGTTTGTCTGCAAATCCAACTTTGTAACAGCAGTGGATACTCTAAACATTATTATCTGCATTATTCACAAGAGATATCCATCCATATTCTATCCGCTGATCCTGGTGTCTCAAAATCTCTCAAAAGACATGTTCTTTAAAATGTTAGTGAATGTTATGCAGTTGCACTGGGGGAGAATGGCACAGGAGCGGCAGTGTGGCAGCGTTACAGTTGGATATCACCCAATGACTGTCCATGTGCTGTTGTATCAGATTCTCCCAGTGATTGTTAGGTTGGTTTCTTCCCTCCAAAAAGGTGAGCCTCCTTTCTTTTCGGTGCTTGCCGAATGTAAATTGGCCTTCATGCATAACTGTGTATGTGAATATTGGTGCACTGTGACAGAGCACCGATTTGGCACTTTTAAGGCCCATTCATACTTCACTTTTCTGTGCTCTGTCACAATCCAAGGACAATTGAGTGCAAAGACCTTTGTAGTTATACTACATTTGTCAGTATATGTGTACATTTGTGGTCAGTGGTGATGATATTCCACCAGACCAGCAGAGGGCACATTCTGTCCTTGTAGAATTGAAACTCTTTTCCAAGTGTTTGGGCGATCTCTTTCCATGAGTTAGTACACTGGAATATGTCTTTGTGCTTCTTCAAAGATGAATCCTAAATGTGCGGAAAGCTCTGCACTTCTTCACACAACAGCTCATTGAACGCACTCATGATGAATATTCTTCGTCAACTCCTTCATTGAAATCTGACCATTTAAATTCGCTGCCATCTACTGGATATTTCCAGCAGTGCACTAATTTATTCCTTGCACATGCTCAGTTGTTGTGGATTGACGCACAATATGTCTGGTAGATACAAAATCTGGGCTGCATGTGCACAGTCTGCACGGACACCCCTGATAAGGAAACTTATGTCATTCTTGTGCACTGTCCGTGGATCATGATGGAGCACGAAGAAGTGAAATATGAATGGGCCTTTACTGGGGCATTTTTACAAGGAGGTTTCACAGTCCTGTGAAATTATTATACCTATTTAGCTCATGGTCAAAATATATTTGGTGTAGAACCCTCTAATTCTGATTTTCACTCTGGTACAAAAACAAAGAAGAGCGGAGGGCAAGTACAAGTAGCGCCAGACAGAGTGAAGCGGCTGGGTCAAAGCTGAAAGGACGCTCAGTTGTGGATGCGTCTGGTAACGAAGAGAAAGTCCGATGCTGCAAAGAACAGCACTGCATAGGAACCTGGAATGTACGATCTATGAATCAAGGCAAAC
>JAACJT020001243.1:0-15860 GCA_009936485.2 Gymnarchus niloticus | reverse complement strand
TATATATATATATTTTTTTTTGCAGGAAATGGAAGCAATTGATTACTGTATTTTGTTTTGCATTTATTGTGTAGAAAAACAGAGTCTGCTGACGATTAGAACAAAACAAAACTTTACATTAGACGACTGGGAGCGTACCAGCAGTAAATTATAAATAATAATGAATCCCGTAGTCGGGTCTTTGTCCAGCACTGGTGCTGGCGTTTGCGGTTTTGGAAATGAACAAAATTAACAAATGCTGCCACCCTGTGGTCCATTAGTTTAAACTCAAAAAAAATGCGCTTCACAAAAAAGAAACTTCACCTATCAGCTATCTGCCAGTCCATTAAACTACGTTTATCATATTGTACCATCTGCGAAAAGTACATTTTATAACGAAAACACACTTTCTGTGAGTATAGACACAGATTAGCGACGCAGATAAATATAAACGTTGGAATGAATACTTATCGTCCAGTCCCTTATCATCTAACTGGAGGGGGGTGGACGAAATACAGACTTAAAACAGATAGAAGAGAGGAACTTCACGTAGTCTGTCTCCATGCTCTCAGGTGTGATTCAGAATCGGGTTTTACTACTCGAAAGTGTCAAATATCACATCTAAGCCCAGCTCAGTGCTAAGTTAAATACTTCTCGCATCAACACCGCTATATGTGGGTTTCAATGTGGATGCACTACACAAACATACCACTAGATGTCACCTCCACAGGCATGTCGATAGCAGGCGGCCAGATGTTGATCCGTGAGTACCAACGCCGGCCGCAGTCACTTGCAGATATACCGACGGACAACACTTTGTTCGTTTAATCGGTAACTTGCCCTCATGTTAAAAGCCAGACTGGACACTCTTATAGTACACAGAATTTCATTTACATACCTGGGCTTTAAGGGTGTTCAAAGGTCAAACAGTGGTCTACTTCCCCACAGTATATTCTCAGGCCACCCTCCCCCCAAACCTAACGACACACTAGACTTTCCTTGATACCCACAATGACCACAAAATCCACGGTGACAGTACAGTATTCTCATTTCGCACAATGATGGTGTGTGTGATGAACAAATATTTATTTGTAATCCTATTCAGGTGATGTAAAATTACTGTCACAAATAAGCAATAATTAATTAAAAATGCAAGACTGGGTGACAGGTAATCAGAACTGAATGGACGGAGAAATGCTGCCACTGTGTCACATGACTACACTGGAACACAGAGTCCATCTCACAGCAATTACAGTACACACAGCGGTCACACACCAGTCACGTGAGCGCTGTCGCGGAAACACTACATTCCAACCGTTCTTCCACGCCTGACACTCAGGTCACAAAAAGCTATTTATGGTGCAGGAATGCCAGATCCAGTATCAGCGTCGGGTTTCTGTCGGCACAAGGGAAGCCGCAACCTTTTGAAGCGCAATAAAGCCTCGGGGGCGCCGTGCTTCAGAGCCACCGCTTCCTGAACTTGGCGCGGACTGGTTCACTGGGTCAGAGCGGTGCACAAAGCAGGCTGCTGGAGAGGGGAGGGTTGGGTTCTGAAACTGGATCCTGCCAGATGGAGGTTAACCTGAGCACCGCACTCCTACCTCGGACCCTTTCATCATTGCCGAGGGCACGGCTGTGGCCACTCTGTTCACACGCACGCACACACCTTTCACCCACTTACAGAGGCAGAAAAGAGTCAGCCCGGTTAACAGCCCACACTGCCCCAGTTATGCTGTGGCCTCTGGTCTGAAATACGCTGCCCCAGACAAATGTCCTCGGGGACTAGGCATGGCAGGCACAGAAGAAGCGGCAGGTTCAAAAGGCATTACTCTACGCACACAGACCACATGCATCTGATATTTAGCCCATGGATCAGGGAAGCACCGTCCCACCCACACCACACTGATAATTGAAATTTGGTGGTTTCCCAAAAGCTAGAAGTCCAAAATAACCTTAAGAAGAGAAGTACAGTCATCCGTTTTGTTTTACTAAAGATTAGGATGAACTGAGGCCAGCAGGACGGCACTCCAAGAAAGAACATCTGAAAGGTCACGACAACAGGGTTCAAACCACCACTGCCATTGCACGTGCGGGAGCCCACCAGCCAGCCAGTGCAGGGTTTAATCACTGACACATACTGAGCAGAGGCTCCAGGAATCAAGAGGGCCTGGAGAAAGATGACATTCCTGAAGAAATGCCACAGCCAGGTGGTTACCCAACATTTATTTAACGAGAGGTCGCTTTCAAACTTTTCTGCACTAAAATGTTTACATTTCTGCATTTAACATCTCTCTATCCCCATGCAAGTAAACAGCGTAAACATTACAGTATGGAGAGTGGAATGATGAGACTAAGACTGCAAAACTAAGCACAAAGTGCCTTTGTCTGAAAAGAGACCATAAAGCATTTCAACAGACACCGTGAATAAACATCACTCGGTCAGACGGTCCCCCACAGAAAGGAGAAATTTCCGTCACCTTTCAGAAAAGATCCCCGATGCAGTAGAAAAGGAATGTTCAGCATTCAGATCGGATACTTCAAAACCCACAGTGGGCGAGGCTGTGTCCTGTCAGCCACTGGCTAGTTTAACTCCACCTTGTTAAATAACTGGTTCTAATTGGTCAGACAGTGATTGGCAGCATATTGTAGTCCCACCCACAACTGATAAGGAAGTCTTATCATTAAGATTATTTGCATCCTCTTGAATATTATTTCTATATGGAAAAATAAACAGAAATGTGCAGTGAACAAGCTAATTTTTGACTGATATTTTTCAACGTGCTGCATCCCAGACAACAACACCCAAGCGTCAAAGTGACACGATACAACAATGGACAGTCCACATCGCATAGCTGGTTTAACCCATTGAGAGCCAGTGCAGTAACAGACAGCGGATGGGTTAAACCGGCGTGGCCCACTCACCTCACGGGACCCCAACCACACTCAGCAGATATTCTACTCCACCAGCAGCTTGACAGGCTCAAGTAGGTAGATACTCAAATAGCCAACTAACCAACCATGATGGCCTTCATTGATGTGATGGTCACAGAACAAACAAGCATGTGGAGAGATTGGAAAGCCAAAGGGGGCGATCTCCAACCATCTATCAGCTACCTTTCATGTGTAATTCATTAATCAAAATCTGTGAGGACAAGTAACGTCACTGGAATCCCCCCCCAGCATGCCCCCTCATTTGGACAGAGTGTATGTTCAAGCCCACAGGACTGGTTTTTGCTGTCAGTAACTCAGGTGTCTGTAAGACTGAGTCGAATCCTCACTTTGCCGTCTGCACCTTTAGCATCCATCTTCAGCTGTTTCAAACTTCGTACATGATGATTCTGGGTCTCCATTTGTTTCAGCCAACTTCTTTCACAGTAGAGTACCTGAATCTGAACAGGACCAGTGTTTCAGAGAATGAAGTGCTAATGACCAAACAGAAGTTCAGCATCGCCAGAATCTTAAAAGTGGACTTGGAGTTGAAGCCCGCTGTCAGGTTTAAGCTGGAGACCTAGGTGTACCAGCCCAAGGATCGAGAAGCTCAAAAAGACCTACTCTGACAAGGTCCACTTCCATCACGAAGAAACGACCACAGGCCACGGTTCTTCTGCCAGCCTGGGGGGGCTAGGAAAATCTCCTTGAGTTACAAGGTACTACCCCCCTTTACTTTCTCGTCGCCCCCCCATCTGAGTGTCAGTGTCGTAGAGTTCAAACGTTCACTTGGCCAACCCAAGAATCTATTAGCTGGGGTGGGTGGGGGGGCTAAGAGCTTCAGCCAGTAGGTGCAAAGTCTCGTCATATGTCACTGCAAACAGGGCTGTAAGACAGCTACAGCTGGAAAAACAATTAACCGTCCCTGGTACACCGTCTGCCATTTGTCTGTCATTTGCCTAGAAGCTGTTCCAGAAAAGTCTATACAAGGCCTGGAAACACAGGCTTTTAACTGCAGCTACCAGAGCCTCCAGGTTGCGTGTGGACTCCATCATACTGCATTGGTGTCAGACATTTCCGTATTGCCAGGCACACTCTCCCCGGAGTCGCCCACGGCTTCCATTTTGAGCTTCTCGGCCTCTTCCTTTTTTGCCGGCTCGTTTCCCTTCCTCCTGCGGCCGAGGTTACGTCGACTGTGAAACACGGACAAGAAGACGACAGTGGTGGTCAGCACCGCAAAGCAAGCTCTGGCCATAAAAACGACAGGCTTTGGGGCAGAGTAATGACCGCTATAGTGGATGGGGCCTGAAGGCTGGAGGCCTCTCATTGCAGGGATGTCAGAGCTGGCAGGACCAGGCCAAAACCTCCAGACACTCTTTGGTTTCATTCCTTCATTCCTTGCTTTGGTTTCAATGAAACCGCAAACAAGGTAATTGAGGTTACATGGGCACCGCCCACATCAGTTTTGTATGTGTGTGGAATTCCCCCCCAACATGCTCATGGATTCTTCTGCTGGCCCCGCCCCCTCACTCACTGTAAATAGATGCAGAGGAAGATGATGAGAAGGATGAGGAAGATCAGAGCGGTAACGATGCAGGCGATAATAATCTGCCTCTGGTCTCCAGTTTGGCGGCCAAAGTTGACGTACTGGCAGCGAGAGCCAGTGTACCCTTGTTTACACCTGGGGGAAAACAGGAGTGGAAGTACAGACATTCAGGCTGTAGTAATACTACCTCATTACTTCCACTGAATAAGTGCACAGGAATGAAACTGCATTGAAGTGAAAAGCATAGCTTCCCAGGGTGCGTAATGCAGTGGGCCTGAAGGGGGCGCTTTGGCTCTCTTCTCAACTTCACACCCACGTACTATTTCTCGGCCCAGATCTGCCAGGCATGTTCGCGGCTGACCAGGACTCACACGCAGGACGGCATATTCTGCTCCGCCACGAAGCGGCACCGGCCGTGCACGCAGAAGTGACGAAACTCCTTGGGGCATTTGGAGAAATGGCCACTCCACCCGGCTGAATCAGACACACCTGCAGGAGGTAGGAGGGGCATATATTTAAATAGTTAAAATACCCATATAGAAATAATCTCTGAATATCTTAACTAGCAAGGGGAGAGTGTGATTGGGCAGGATTAGAATTTGGTGCAAATCTTTCATCATATTGTTTTGGACCATGCACGGTAGTCCCGCCCACCGTGTCTCCTGAGCCTGACAACTTCATCTTCTATAGGTGCAGAATCGCTCAGCTGTCTAAACAAACCTCTGCATATGGGACTGGCGTGAAAGGCCCAGGCTTGGTTTATGATTGATGGCACTGTTTAAAGCAGCGAGGGATTGGCCGGGAGCCTGAGTATGTGAGTGGAGTGTCAGATGGAGGGAAACACGAGATCGTTACAGGAACAGGACAGCGTGACAAACGCTACACTGCCACCTTTTCCAGCAGCGCACCACCATCCCAGGACCTCAGGAACACATGGGATTAGGAGGAATTGTAAGGCAATTCAGTGACGCGGCAGGAGGACATTTCAAATGGGACTTGTGAATTAATGCAGATTATTTATATTTGTAGTTTTTATCCAGAAACCCTGTCATCAAACTTCTCACCACAGGAATAATAAGTAAATTCCATTTGAGATCCAAGGTTCCAAAACCAAAATGCCAAAATGACCTTCAAAAAGGCGTGAAAGAGTTTTGATAATCGTGATCTCCAGCCTTGGTTACACACCCCTTTTCCATCGACACGGTTCTGCTGCCGTGCCGGTTGCCAAACTGGACTGTGTGTTATTCCACTGCAGAGGAACTGTATGAAAATATACTGCCAGTTATTCTACATATAGGTGTAATGCTTGGAAACTGAGGACGCGGTCCACTATGTTTCTTCTGCATTGTCGCTGGGGCAGCTCAGTGATGTAGTTGCAACGTTGTCACGTGGAATTTGGCCCTGAAATAGGTGCAAATGCAGGCCGGTTCACCGTAGTTAAGGTCGCAGTACCATTTTGGTGGAAAAGAGGCAACAGCACTGCAAGGTGCCCTTAATTCCTTGATAACTTGGGGGTAATAAAGACTTGTCAGTTAACGTAAGTTAATGTAATTCATTCCTTTAGATGTGAGAATTAAAAATAGTTTACTCAACCCTCCTTCAGAATCACAATTACTATAAGGAGCAGAGGTCTGTGGATACAGGCCAAACGACAAGTGTTTGCTCAACAGTCACCATTTTCTTGGAGGTCCAATCAAGTGAAAAGGCGTAATCAAACATTAACACGACGAGAGAACTTCCACCTGACCCTCCGAGGGTCGGCCTGGTTTATGACAACGTAGAGGACAGGGCAACATAACTCGTAAAATGAACGTGGGGGAGTGGAAGGATGTCGTCAAATTTCAAAAAGGCCTCGGACATCTAAACCTCGCGCCCAACTCTCAGCCCACATGAGCCGCCATGCCAGTCTGAAAACGGTCCAGCGAAAAAAACAGAAGGAGCGAATGAATGGCAGCACACAGTAAATGATGCACTGCTTACGCGGAACGTGACGCCAGTTGACGTCCCTCAGATATTTTCAGTTGCCACCGAGGCCATGATAGCGAAGACGTTTGTTTATCCGTTAACCATCGCTAAGAGCCCAATCACTTTGCTCCCCTCCCGTTAAAGCTGCATCAGTGATGGAAACTCGTAGAATGTGACCCACACCTCACCCTGTGGCTTACTCCTTGGTGGCACAGCCTCAGCGGATCGGCGGATGTCTACGAGACACTCCTCGTACCTGTGCACTGGCTGCCGTTGCCATGGGGACCGCAAAGCACACCGCCGTTGGCCGGCTCCTCTGTGGCATTCCACTCGGCCCGCGAGTGTTTGCCAAGGCTTCCAGCTAGAGCATGCAAACAAACACAACCAAGGTAACACACAGCATGCAAACTGTCGGCCGCCCGGCTCTGGCTGACGGGACTGCTGGAAATAAAACACACCGGATGACAGGAATGTCACGGGTGGGGGGCATTACAACATCAGTCAGTCCGCGTCAAATGGCAGGCATTGCCAAATATAGGGTTTTTCAGTAAATATAAACATTTCATTATAATGAGAAGCTTAGGGCCTTTAAGGTCTTATAAAGACTGACATACGCCAGTCTTGAAAGCCTGCCCTCTGTGATGGACATGGTTAGAAACGTGGCTCTGAATTGAGACCCATTTGTGGTATGTGTTCCGGTTCGGTAATGCGTGCACACACCGTGCCATAAGCCTGCAGCTAGTGGATAGCACTCCTGCCCACAAGACATCCACAAACGTGAAAACGCTTGTGAACCGCCCTTAACACAACCGCAGGACCACAAACTCCCAGAAGTGGGCTCACTTAGACCGTCAGACCCCTCTGGCTATGAACCAACATCCAAGGGTCCAGACCCTCAGCATTTGGTTGAACTCACTGCTGAACTCTCTGAATTAATTTAGCCTTTTCTCTCTCTGTGTTAATGATGCAAGCAGTTCATAGATGGTTACGATATGTAAAAACACCATGTTAAGAACTCATACCTGCAACACTCTTATGTGACAAACAGCTCCAAGCTATCTTTAATGACGCTCAGAGAAAATTAAATTCTCATTAATTTAATACTGCGATGTAAACTGAATGTTTTCATCCTAATATTTCATTTTCCCCTGCATTTCTGATATTCCTGGCTATGAAGGCTTCCCGTATTTATCAGTCTGACCGTCTAACTCATATAGTTGGTGGAGGACTGCAATCTGCAGCCCGATCGAAACACGATGATGAGTGCAGTCAATCAAGGCAGCCGTGGTAGTGACCGGACAAATGAAGCTTCAAACCCAGCATGGACTGGGAGTTTGGGACACTCCCACCCACCACGGATTTTGAAGCCTCATTTATCCCCAGCATGGATTGGTTAGTTCGGGATACTCCCACCTACCCCAGGTTTTGAAGCCTCGTTTGTCTGTCAGAATAACACGTTTCAAGATTCAAATAAACGGAGACATGCGTCTAAACAGATACAAAGCTCACTTTCGCCAGCAGTCCGCCTGTTCACTGTGTATTTAGTATTTAGGCAGTAATGACAGCCGCCAGTGTGAATTACTTTATAAACACCTGTTAATTCATATAGTGACGATGCGAGACGTTCCCGAAAGCCGAGTTTTCCGCAAATATGAACCAGGAGTCGACAGGTCTGATGTGGCCGACCCCCAGCGCCTGTCACAAAGCACATGCCAAATTATTTACAAAACAATTAAAAGGTAAACAAGCGGTTAAGCTGTTTATTCCTGCCATATCATCACGCCTGCGAAACGTGTGCTAGAAGAGAGCCACTTTTATGAACAAATGGACGCATTTTTATGTGCGCATTACAACCCAAGCTGGCGCAAACGCAATCGCACCTTACCTGTAACTACAGTAAACAGCAGGCGCAACACCCCCGTCCACCGCATGGCCCTCAGCTCCGGTTTCGTTCCCTAAATGCGGCGCTGAGAGTAAATGGACGATCTAGCATGTTTGCACTCGCACATCCCGTGGTCAAAGTGCCCAGATGGTCCCACACGGACCATGCACGGAGCTCCCCTACGACATGGGCTGCCTCTGGGCAGGGGGGCTGGACCGGGACCGGGACCGCCTCGTCCGCTCCGGGCGTGGGTTTTCCATATTTGTAGGGAAGCTTAGTGTGTGACTGGTTATGGCCATGTTGTCTTCAGTTTTTGTTATTCATTTTTGAGGTTTTTTTTTTTTTTGTGACATGAAAACATAATGATGTATAGTTTAACAAGAATATTGGCCTATAATACACTTTACACATGGGGTACAAGAATTTAAAGTAGTGAAAACAGTATTTCGGGCAATAATTATATCATTTTAAGTACTGGTCATAGACTCGCCTATTAATAAACATTGATTTGTTTCCCATCACTGCATAGGCATCTGAAAGCGGTCGGTATCATATTTCTCAGCAAATTCCATGCATATACTCAGAGGGGGTTATAGATGTATTCCGGTTATGCAACTTGACCCCTTGTATTGCAGTCACTTTATTAAGTACCCCTGCATGGTGGCAGGTAGGGCCCAATTTGTCACCAGAGCTGCTTCAAATGTTGACAAGTTCAAGAGTTACCACACCCCTGTTGTACTGCACAATTATTTTTACAATTGGGGCTTTAATGAGTCTGCCTATTTTCCTCTGACATCCTTCATTAACTACTGCTGACTATGTTTTTATAGTACTGTTCTCTGACAATCCCTGATTTTAAACTGGTTTCACTGAAAGAGCAGTAAAATGTAGTAATGTCTGACCATCCCTATAGTGGAGCCATTAACTCACTAATGATTCAGAACACGGTATGATGCAATAGCAGAATCACAAGGTTTAATTGTAGTCAGAACAGGCAGAGTCAAAACCAGAACAGGTAGGATTTCCAAAGGCCCAGGGAGCATAGAAAACATAGTCATGGTCATGGTCATGGTCATACACAAGTACGTATATCAATTCCAGGGAAGAGAACGAGAACTAGCAAATCAGGACCACTCAGTAATAGGAACACAATACCTCAAAAGAAGGTAACGTAACTGCAGGGCTTAAGTAGGGGATTGAATGAGGCACGGCTGGAAACTAATTAATGATAATGAATGAGGCACAGCTAGTCAGCATTCTGGGGATGATGAACAGGAGTAGGTTGGGTGTGGCAGGTCAGACATAGACTGGGTTGGTGTGGGTATGACAAGCCTATTGGCTGTATGTTGTATTTGAAATACAGTATTAAAGGAGTGTTAGCCGTAGGCTAGAGGGCTGTCTTTTTTTTTTCCCTCTCCCTCCCCTTTTTGTAGTCTGCCTTTGTAGCAGGTGAGTCAAGGTAGCTGGGAGGCTAATGTGGAACAGCTTTTCTTTAGCCATGTTTAATTAGGCCATAAGGTTGCAGTGCTGTGTAGTGTGTATTGTGTTGAGGGCTGATCGAATTGATTCACGTGTGACTCTAGCCCTTAGCCTCCTGTTGGTGTCTCATCTCCCCAAGTGGCTTGACTAAGTACCAATGGCTCTGTAATTGTTTTGTTCATGTGTTTAGTGACTAACCAAAGCAACATAACTTTAAAACTGCTTTCATGAAGGCTATTTTTTTTTTTTTTTTTTTTTTAACCTGTGTTTATATTTTTTAAAACAGAGTTGTCAGAGCAAGGGGAACTATATTGTATTAATCTAGTTTATGGGGTGGCGTAGTCTGTTCTGCACCATACGGGGGGTGGCTGCAGGATACCTTACCGTTTTGGTTGTTACGATAGAAAGGGCAATAGTACCCCAGATCCTTGCACTGGTTGATCATCTCCACTAAGTCGATAACAATGAAGTGCTACATACTGAGTGTGTGTCCTGTACATGTCTTAGGGGTCTGGCATTTTACTCCTTCCTGGGCTGAGTACTGTTAATCACATCACCAGACTCAGCTCTTAATTCATTAGACCAAATTAAGCTGTTGATGGTATCCTGACCGTTTATCTTCTAGAGATGTTTTGGAGGTATGATTGTACAGATGAGACTAAAAACAATGCTTTGACCATTATTTTGTCCCCATAATTATCCAGAGTACAGTGTTCCTTGACATAATCAAGAGTTTAATTCAGAAAGTGATTTATTTAATAAGCTCCTCAATTCCGTACAACTATGCAAATGAATGGTTAATTGGTTTCAAATCACGAGAACTGCATGTTAGACTTTGCGCAACAAGTACTTGTAAGAGTTGTGTTAGAGCTTTGTGTTTTTTAGAACTCTGTTTTAGACGGGCCAGATGAAGCCTGATTCGTTAAGACGGGGGTCCTCAACCTTTTTAATCAAGTGGCCAGCTTACTGTCTTCCCCACTATGAGGAGGCCAGAGTGGGGGTGAGATACAAAATATATGGGCATAATGCCATAAATCTATGTACGGTTGAGAGACAAATCATTTTTCATGAAATTAAAGATGTTCTATGAAATTACAATGTAACCTCAACAGTATGTCTTTTCTGATACACCAGATATTCCTGAAGAAAGTGATGAGGGCTTGATAGAAACTGAGGATTTAATGAAGTTTATTTGAACAACATATTTCAAGACAGTTGTAAAACAAAATTTTTAAATTTCTTATGCTAAGCAACAAAAAAATTAAACATTATTTTGGCATTCTGCATGACACTGCTTTGTTTACAATGCCACTTAATTTTACGACATTTAACTTTAATAATGTCACTTAAAACACATGAACTCAAGTAGTCTGTGAAACTACCTGCCATAACCTCTCCGTGGTCTTCGTCATCTCGCTCACTTGGGCAGCAGCTGAGGTCACGAGTCACTGTTGTGGCTGGATGAGCTAGGGGACCAGCTTCACCGGTCCCTGTAAAGCCCACCCTAATCTGGTCCGGATAGCTGCTGGCCCACCAGGGGGACCTAGCATGACAGGTTCAATCGCGCTTGTGAGGTGTGGATTATCACTCCCAATCAACAGCAAGGGTCTGGCATTCCTGAATGGCCTTATTGGCAGACCACGTAGGTGCCTGTACCTCTTCTGGAGAAGCTCCATAGAGTAGGTGTGCTCTGCCAAGCTAATGCAGGTTGCAGTGAAAGCTCCATTTATGAAGAATCTGATCTCGGGTCTTCCAAAGGGAGAGATGGAGAAGGACACTGAGGTGCCACTGATGGTCTGTACATCCTGCCTAAGGATCTGCCCCGGTAGGTTTTCTGGTGTTCCTTGAAGCCCAAGGTTCTGGGCGGCAGCAGGTAGCAACATCGTTCTGGCCGAACCATCATCCAATACGGCATAGGTGTCCAACGTTCGATCACCTCTATAGAGAGAGACTCTGACGACTTTCAGCAGCACCTGACTGCCGTCAGTTCGTCTGTCCAAGTAAAGGACCTCAGTGGGCGAACACTCTGCACGATTCTTCGCAACGACAGGCTTTACTACTTCCTCTGGTATCCAGTCGTTGATCTTATGCAAAACCTGCAGATGCCTTCTTTGACACAAGCTGCAAGGTTTCTTGAGGTTACACTGGGCTGCCTTGTGTAACTGTGCGCAGCGCCAGCATCTTTTCTTGGCCCTCATCCACGTGTACAACTGCTCCTTGGATAACTCAGATATCTTCACGCATTGATTAATGTGGTGCCCTGACTTGGCGCAGAATACACAATACGGCTCACTTTGGTTCTTCTTAGCAGGGCTACTCTGAGCTGATGTCTCTTTGGTCTTCCAAGTGTCCTTAGTCCCAGGGAGGATGGTGACAAGTCGCTCCCCTGCTTGTTTGCTGATCCTAAGCATAGGCCTCTCTCTAGTCCCTTTTGAGGGTGACTGACTATTTACATCTTGACACCAGGACTCGTGCTCCAGCCAGTCTGAAAGGTCAGCCAAGGTGTAGTCCTTCACCGACTGCTCAAACATACAACACTGGAACTCGGCTCTCTGCTCAGGTGGTAGCTTACTCAGAAGACGGGATACATGTGAGTGATGCTGCAGCTCAGCCTCTCCATCTGGGCCTAACGTCTTCAGCATTCCAACCAGGGATTGGATCTGGAGTGCGAACCTCTTGAAGGCAGCAATGTCTCCCCGTCTAACGTCAGGAGAGTCCATCACGGATGCAATTCTCTTCAGTGCTATCGGGTGTGGCTGACCGAACTTGTTGTTCAGAGCTGTCATAGTAGCCGTGTAAGGAGTGGGGGAATGGATATACGCATCCGTGACTGACCTTGCTTCCTCCAGCTTCGGGTGGTCAACTAAAGCCTGGTACATGAACAGCTCTGTCTCCTCCTTCGGCATGAGTTTCTCCAGAGCGATCTTCAGACGAGCGAACGCGCTGGGAACCCGAGTTGTGAAGTCAGGGGTTATTGGCCGTGGCCCATGGCAGGTGGATTCAGAGGTAATGGGTGCGCTGGAAGGCCACATCGATGACGCCTGCGGCTGGAGACTACCCGATGGGTACTGTGGGGCCACAGGCAACGCGAAAGTCCCAGGCGTGGCTGGGACGGAGGTGAAGCCCAACCTAGTGGGCTGAACTGGGATAGATGACGCAAGTGGCTGTCGACCTGGGTTCTCATGCCAGTCTTTGTCTTCTAAGTTCTCCATACCCAGAATCACACTCATCATCTTATCTAGGTATTCCTTCTTCGGGCGTTTACCCATCGACGGGTCGGATACTTTCCTCCCCAGCTGGGTATGCAAGGGAGGCCATTCATCTTCTACCTCACTGTCCGACTCACCCTCAGTGGGCAGCTCTGGGTGCATTGCAGCTGTCTCCCATTCGCAAGGGCCTACCTTGTGTTGAGGACCGGAAGGAGCGGGGGAGTGGCGCTGGCGGCTAGGGGCAGCGTTCCCTGACTGCCACATCTCGGCTCCATTGGCCAGTTCTGAAGTCAGAAACTGCTGCAGCTGTTCCAGCCGGGGGCATTCCCACGGATGCCACTTTAGCTCACTTTGTATATTCCCTGTTGGGTATTCCGGATGCTGGGTTGGACGCTGAGGAGTGCGTCGCTCCTCTTCCGTCAGCGTCTCCTCTTCCCATTCCATCTGCAGCTGCAGGGCTGGCTGATCCTCTGGACTGTGCTGTAGGCTCCTGTGCACACAGCCGACGTGGATCTCTGGAAGAGTCGTATCACTCCTCAGCCCCTGGCCTACCTTGTAATCTTTGTAACGGGCAGGGGGGCAAGTGAATCTTCTGGGACGCGCAGCTTGAGCCTCACACGCTGGGCCAGGATCCATCTTCAGAGATACTGCTATAATCTGGCTCGAAGGACCAGAAATGTAGCGGAGGCCGCCTGGCTGGGTCAGTCTCGGTAAACCTTGACTGTAGCAGAGACCGCTGATACCTCTAATGTGGTGGAGACCACAGTAAGGATCACTGTCCCTGCACTGACTCGAGGATTCTACGGCATATGTCCCGGAGTGGCCAGAATACCACTTAAGCCAAGGATCCTGGGAAGTCTTGATTCAGGTCCAAGTGCGGCAGATTACTCCAGTCCTCTCAACACAGTCTCTGAAAGCTGAACAGTACTCTACTCAAGACTCCGCGCGCCTCCAACTCTAAATTCTCTGCACAGTGAACACACCCCTTGGTTTTCTCTTCCTCTGTGCACAAAACCGTTTCCTGCTGATATTCCACTTTAGCTGGTCTGATATCTACTAAATATACGCTATTAGGATTCTATCACCAATGTGATTAGAATGCTTTGATGGCTAGAGTTCCACACAACCTTGGAGACCATTATGGAACTTTATATTCCAGAATGAAGAAACAAGGGCAACGGAACCCTATGTTCTGCCTAAATCCCAGGGGTCTGGGCGCCTTTTCTATAGTATGCTATTAGGATATTTTAAAAGTTCTAACTGTATGTTAGAAGTGTATTCTTAATGTATTAAATGAAATTGATTTAAAATGGGTAAAATGAACACAAAGCTAATATGCTTAATACACTTAGCATGTTAAATAAATATAAATATCACAACTTTAGATTAGTTGGGTCAAAATAGCATAATTAAAGTATACTAGAAATTGTTCATACTTTATCATGCTAAAGTACATTATTTTTTCACAAGGGCAGGTAGGGTTCAACTATGGAAAAATGATTCAAGAAACAGAAATCTTTAAACCACATCATACTCAACATTCTGTATGTTTTTCAGCAATCTCTAATTCAGGTGGTTTAATCAAACGATCATCAGAGCAATTTAGTGAGACTCTAATAGTCTGTTCTAGGAATCAGTGGGACCAACATGCCAGGGTTTGCTATCTTACCCATGATTTAAATGATTATTAAAAATGGTGCCTTCTGTAACTCAATGTACTTACTACCTGCGTTAGTTCCACTAATTTCTGACACCACAAACATGTGTTTGATGTTGTCTGTGATCAGCTCTTGGCCTTCAGTGAAGTCCCAAGCAGAAGAGCTGACATTGAGAAGGACCTGACTGATGCTGGGGTTAATTCATTTAAATAACTAACCCCTTGTTTTTGTTCTATAAACTCCTGTAAAATGACTCATTGGATGTGTCAATCTTTTCATTTTTATGTCTCCCGCTTTAACTTTGCTGACCTAGCATTTGAGTCTGTCCTATTTGGGCAGAGTTATAATTCTCAAAAGAATTGTAACTTTATGATGCAGAATGACAATGAAATTATACCAAATTCAACTGTACTCATTTCTCAAAGTTTTCTAATAGGAACCAGGTGGCTTTTTATGCCACCTCTTTATACTTATCCAGACTTTGCAATCCTTAACTGCCTGGGAGGATTCAAGGATTTTCGTCCAATCTGCACAAATTTGGTATAATTTTAAAATTGGTATTTCAATCAAACGTTTAAACAAAATACAGTTGCATTGCTTTCTGTAACAACCACAGTGACTTTAAGTGTGCGTGTGTGTCTCTCTCTCTCACCCCGAGAAATGTATGTGGTCAGGCATTTAAGTGCACCATCCAGGAAAGCTGAAACCTTGACAGATTCCGTCGATAACGACCCACCGCATAGTATAGTAATATCCCTGAAGTGTGGCATGGGTACTTTCTGGTTTTCTTCAATCACTACAGCCCACAAGCAAGAAGTATAATGTCATTACATCAGAACTTTCTCCAGGTCCTCTTACTGTTCGAACAGCGAAATCGTGTTGGTTCTTATGTGCGATATTCAACTGACGACCTTGTCATCACAAATCGCTGGAAGCATATGACCTCGGACCCAACTTCACACATCATATTTACTATTTTAAATGAGTTATTTTTTTACCATATAAAGTTAAAAATAATTGATGATAATGCAAGGTACGTATTACGCGCAACAGTCTTTTGCGGTTTTGCGCAGTACCTTAAAAGACCCATAGATGGCACCAGAAACCACATAAATATTAGGACAATCTGATTGGTAGTGTTACGATACCCCAGTCTAGGGTTGGGGTGTAACAGAATGGATGTGAAAATGGTGAACAGCACACAAATGGGTAGT
>JAACJT020001242.1:49857-62947 GCA_009936485.2 Gymnarchus niloticus | reverse complement strand
CAACCCCACCATGAAGTAAATGAAAGGCATCAATCAGCTTTTTTTAGCCCCCAGCCAACTGTCCCCCTCATTGGAGGCTCCCTGTGGCCTATAGCATGCCTGACATGTCCCTGGGATACAGCCATGCGACAAGTCAAGAGTCTTTGTCAGAATGAACAGTCGGCCCAACGTCTGGGCCATAAGAAGCAGCCAGAGCTCAGGGAGACACTCGTACACATGCTCCTTCTGCTAGGTTTTTCCATTATTTATTTTTATTCTGCAGTTGGAGTCAAATCGGCTATACTGTTACAACACCACTTGTCATTAGCTACATTTTATAAATGCAGATCAAGACAAACATTTCTTGAAATACCCATTAAGCTAAATAAGTAAATCCTCATTAAATAAACAATGACTGTCCACGAACCGCTGTTCCACCTCCTGTTGTGCGTCAACAGCTAATCAGTCACAAAACGATATATTAAAATGCTATTTACCTGAACTAATTTGTAGAGAAGGAGGATATTTAATCAAGAGGTTATAAAGAATAATAATCATGATACTATATTTGAATAATATCATTGAGCTTCGGCGTCAAAGTAATGGGCAACATAACTATAAAATTTAGGTTTACAGGTAAATATTGGAAAGCAGCTCATGTTATTTTTGATTTCTGGCTTTTTTTTATTGTCTTAGGAGACTCAAAGCAACACCTATACTTGTGATTTTATGTATTTATCATGGGATATCCACATACTGCCCCCTTTCTTTGGTGCAATAACGACTGCCCAACATAGGTTCGAATCTGAAACAATCTCTGATTAATTTCCATATCCACAGCACCACTGGAAGTGAGGAAATTTTATCTTGCTGCTTACTGGACCCCAATTTGCAGGTTTTTCGTCTTACAAGAATGGAGTATTTATTTACAGCATTTTTCACCAGTATAATATTGCGTAAACAGCACAGATTATCCACAGAACTAGCTGAAGCGTTAACACAAGAATTTATCTTTCCATCCCATGGTCTAAATCACATTGTGCTGGGATAATGGACAATTGTGTCATGCAAATTCTGATATGCGTACGTGTCCTAGAATATCAGAGGAGAACTTGGAGCTCAATTTTCTTTCATAACTTTCCAAACTAAGAAAGTATCAGGCGACAGTTGGGTTGCGGCACAGATTATTAGCCTGATTTATCCTAAAACTGGAGCCATAACTGATGACATCCAGCCAGAACTGATTTATCTATGGGGGTTTACTGCACCAGAAATAATTTGTGGATGCAGTGGTGTAGAAGTTCATGTCCAGCTTGGACGTTTGTGTTGGGTATTTTATTTCAGTAAATAAAACATATTAGCCACAAATATGCATCTCCTGCATAATGTCTAAGTATTATAAAGAAACAAATATTTGACTTTAAAAATGTATTTGTTTTTAACACATATTTGTTCCTCTTAACTATATTTGGTAGCTATTACACCTGAAGAGCGATCATTTTTAATAATCTTGTTTTACAGTAGGCAGTAATCATTTTAAAACAATTTGGAGTTCATTAGAATAAAGAAAACAGAAAATCCTCAGAAATAAATGCATCGTACACTAGTAAAACACATGGAAAGCTGTACATGCCTTGGAAAAGTATTATTTCGATTTTTTGCATTAAAAATGATTCTTGCAGATTTTTTTCATTATAATTATTATTATTTTTTAATATATTACATATATAAGCAAATAAATAAATAAATAAGAAAAAGAAATCCGAAACATGCTGCTTGCAAATTAATTATGAACTATGCTGCTTGCAAATTAATTTCCTTGGCGGCAGTAAAAGGAATCTGTCAGTTTTGTACACTAGATTGGATTGAGTTTTGCCTACTTTTTGTACTTGTCATAGTGGTTATTCAAGTTAAAATTTGAAACTTTTAAATACTGTAACAAATTCCCATCAGGATCGGTCCTATACTAAGAATCATTGTCCTCCTGGCCAATTTTTCCTTCAAACTTCTGTTTTTAGCAAGCTTAAACATACTCTATGGCTATAGTTTGCATTAAATATCTGTTTTTTTGACATCTTACCTGTTTTATTCCCATGCTTTACAGGACAATCAGGTATCCGATGAGATGGTTATGTTTGCCATATACATACCAGTAGTTTAACAAGCACATTATGTACATTCCCTCTACTTTTAGCTACTGATCTTTGTAGCTCATTCTGTGTCATCACTGACATGACCCAGGTGTCCCTCTCAAGTTTCCCTAGTGTCACATATTTGTAAGGGACCTTCTTTTCTGTGTAGTGCCTGGTTGATATTACGTGGCTTCAACTTTCCTGATTTTTGTAGAGGAGAATTTGGAATAGATGTTGTTTCCTAACTGAAAGGATTGTAAATTATAGTTTTAAAACAAAGCATAAAATCTGAATACTTTAGTAAGGCACTAGATATTTATTACGGTGATTGAGTGGGCACCATTTTAACTTCAAACTACCAGGGTTGTGGGTTTGAAGCCTGTTTCTGTGTGTTATTCCTTTAATTGTGAAGATTTTTTTTTTCCGCCATCTAAAATCACATGGGCAGGTTATATGGTGTCTGTAAATTGCCCTTTGCGTGAGTGTTTGTAATTGTCTGTCATTGGCTGGTCTCCTGTGTTGTACTCTACGTTTCCTGAACCTCATGGTCACATGACCCTGAGCTCCAGGATTTTATCCGTGAACTCTTTAATCGTGAGTCTTCAGGCTCTTTGGTGTTCAGCCCTGAGCTGTTTATTTATAGAATAATAAATATTTAGTCGGAGAGCATATTGACGAAGAATACATCAACATCAACTGACTGAATATGCAATACTTTGATAAATATTTCATCCCCCACTTCCATACCCCCCAACACCACCACCCACATCCTACTGACTCATCAGCAAACTCACAATAGGAACATTGTGGGATAGATTTCCACAGCACTGTGTTGTACTCGTACATTGTGTTTCCAGCCGTACCTGAACAGAAAAAAAGAAAAAAAAAACATATAGTTGTATGAGAGCTTAAAGTAAATACTTGGTTGTACACAACTTGAACAAGTCCTCCAATACAAACTTTTTTTTTTTTTTTTTCCATAGTCTCTCAACAGTGAAAGACTCACCGGCATGACTCTATGATACCTAAAGCTACACCCCTGCTGAGTACAGAATAAAAGGAATGAACAGAAAACCAGAGGCTAAACATCAAAAGATTTAGGTAAAATCCCCTGTTGTATATCAGAAATTAGGCTTTTTTTAGAGGAGGGTGCCCACAAATTGATTATATGATACATGTTCCGCCATGTCCCACCCAAGCTTATAGTCATAACAACTAAATTGTCTTTCTGATTAAAAATAAGTAGGAGGAGAAAAAAAAAAAAATTTCAAGCCATTTCTGTTTTGGTTATTATAATATATGTATTATGGGTAAAGTATTGTACTTCTGGGAATATAACTCATTATAAACAGGAACCATCTGCAATTCATTTTAGGCATTCAACCTGGAACGATTACATTGTAAATTCTGTTTGATTGCAAATTCCTCTTTTATACAGCAGCCAAAATGTCAAGGATCTGTGCTTCGCTTCTTTATGGAAGGAGAAACTCGTTTGCCTACTGATCACTAGAGAGACGTGATGGCGGCAGGGAGGGCAAGAAGGAAGAAAGACCAGAAAGGATCGGTCAAGTATCAGCTGGACTGAAAAATCTGATTTAAAAAAGCACGTTTTATTACATTTACTGTTGTGTGTGTAAATCATCAGCTATTTTGCTTTTAAGAGTTGCACATACAGCTAGGCTTGGGGTTTTCTGCAGCCTTTCACAGGAAGGCCTTTGCATTCGGTAGGGTACTCCCTGGAAGGAACATGTATCTTCTTTGGCGTGTATGAGCAAGTCAGATAAAAAAAAAAAAAAGTCACACAAACACATAAAGAGCAACGTAAACCCCATAAACAAGTATGGCCTCAAACCCTGACTTCCGATTTGTTGGTGTTGTTTTAATGATATTAGTTAAGGGCTGTATGATTTATCATTGTTATTTTAAATCTGGTAGTTGATTTTCTGAAGCATCAAAACACACCATCAGCAATCATCTGGTTAATCTTTGTGGTTAGATCTGCATAGTGTTAATCTGATCATTTATATTTTAAAGTGTCTAATGGTTTTACCTGTAGTGAGAAGACGGTGTCTCAGTGGTCTGCACTGTTGCCTCGCCCCTCCAGGATTCCAATCCCACCTCCGGCTCAGTGTGTGGGGAATTTGCATGTTCTCCAAAAGCTTTGCGGGTCTCCTCTGGGTACTCCGCTTTCCTACTGCAGTCCAAAGGCATACGATGTAGGTTAATTGGCATGTAAAAAATGTCTGCTGTGTGTGTGACTGCCCCCTGTGATGGGTTGGCCTCCTGTCCGGGGTGCCCAAAGCTACCTTGGATTGGCTCCAGGAGATCCTGCATGGATGGAGGGTTTCTGTAGTAATATTATGTGTAAAATTTATACGCTATGATCTGACCATACAAAATCCAAAATCCAGTCTTCACTCATTTAAACAGATGTGGGGACAAAGATCATATGACACATGACAAATCACACAAATAACACTGTAAGGTGTGTTAACAGAAGACCAGCACTGTGCACCATAAGTTTACATCTCTGTACTTTGTATAGGTCAGGATAGGAGACAAAAACAACATGAAGGTTGATTAATGTGAAGTATAACACACCACAGAGTCACTAATCTTACATCCACATCCAAACACAGTGTACAAGAATGCATAATGTCTTTTGGCCAAAGGGTTACTTATTTTTTTAAAAAGCCCTTGACAATAAATGTAGCCTTCGAAGGCCCCTGACGGATCTGAAACACCAGAAGGGATCACTGAGGTGGTCAAATCATTTTGTAACTATGGAAAATGCACTGCGGTGAAGAAAGTCAAATAACAGCCAAAAGGAAAGTGCCTTTTAACATAATCCTTTCTTCTAATGATAAAAGAAAGAACACAAAAGAAAAGAAGCATGAACTTGTCGGGGCTCAGAGCTTGGGATCATGCTGGTTTTTTGTGTGCCTTGTCTACGCTGATAAACACACATCTACCAAACAAAGTAACTGTTCTAAATTAGACTTGTAGGGAAAATTTGCCTGGAATAGAATAAACAAAGGGAAGAAGAGTGTAGTAATTAAGTACTCGAGCAACATTGTATGATAAAGGGATTTGAAAGGAATCAATCCTTTGGAAGACGGTCATGATTCTGGGAGAGGAAACGTCCTTTTGTAAAACGGTGTAATGAGTGCGTAGAAAAAGCCTTCACCACGTTGATGATAACACCACCACACCCAAAGCATTTATTTAAGAAAACAAAGGTAAATGGAGCTCTTGCTTAACTTTAACTATGGGAAATTTAATTGAGGGTCAATGACTGTGTATTACATGAACATCTGAGCTTGGGGCCTTAACGAGAAACAATTTGATTGCATTGGACCAGATACACTTCTATGCTGGTCATGACCAATGAATAGTAATGTAGAGGGTAATGTGACTTCCAATTTATTAAAAATTCAACTCATGCAAAAAAGAATTTCGATTAAAATAAAACCTCAGTGGAGCATGTTTGCCGTAGCAATCGTAGGGATGAAAATTGTTTGATTGTGTAGTGCATACTATACAGCAGAGCTTTAATTCAGTGTAAAATACTATAGGTCAGTATTAAATCAGGGGAGGAAGTGTCACAGTGTACTTCATTATTTTTCTTAAAATATGTCAGAAAAAGCCCCAAATTCACAAACATTTTTCTGCCCAAAATCTACAAATGAATGCACAAGAATTCAGCATATACACACACACACTGGCTGCCTTTTTGGGAAGACTGGTACCCTTGCTCATTTAGGGAAACATGGAAGGTGGAAACATCTTGTTGATGAGAGAGGTCAGATGAGAATAAAGGACAGGACTGGTTCGAGCTGACTCAAAAGTCCACTCTTTACAGCGATGGTGAGCAGAAGGCATGTCTGAATGCACAGCACACTGAACCTTAAGGTGGATGGGCTTCAAAAGGAGAACAGCACATCAGGTTCCTCTCCTGTCAGGAAATCGAGGCTAGAAGTGGGCACAGGGTCAGCGAAACTGGATGGCTGAAGATTGGAAAAATGTCACTTGGACCGATGAATCTTCATTTCTGCTGTGACATGCAGATGGTAGGGTCAGAATTTGGCGTAAACAGCATGAATCCTCCGGCACAATCTGCCGTGTGTCGGTAGTTCAGGCTGCTGGTGATGGTGTAATGATGTGGGGAATGCTTTCTTTGGCATATTTCAGGCCTCATAATACCAAGCGTTGTTTATATGCCATTGCCTATCAGGACTGTTGCTGGCCGTGCAGATGTATTTATGGCTACGATTTACGCAACTTCTAAAGGTTATTTCCAGCCGGAAAATGTAGCATGTCACAAAGCACAAGACATCTCAAACTGGATCCATGACTGTACTTCAATGGCCTCCCCAGTCATCTGATCTGAATTCAGTACAGTACCTCGGGGATTTGAGAAGAACAGTCGACAAATCTACAGCAATTACGGGATGCAATCATGTCAACAAGGACCAGAATACCTAAAGAATGTTTCTGCCATGAAGAATTCAGACCACTTTGACAGCAAAGTGGGTCCATCTCTCTATAAGAATGGCATTCCCAACGAAGATAGTTTATGTTTTTTAGAATTATTACAAACTAGCAAAAAGCACATAAGAAATACATTATGAGCAAATTCTGAAGTATCTGTCGTCTCTGTGGTCTTAAACTGTAATATCCTCATACATAGCCTGACCCAGTCATAATGTGTTCACAACAAACATGACACATTTGCACATAAACATACATGTACGCCATGTCTTAAATATCAGAAACACATCCGCATTTACTTTAATTTCGATATCAAATAACAAAAAATGCCGAAATCCCCTTTGAATGCATAGATTGCTCTGTGTGAAGTTTTTCAATAAACCTATTGTTGACACGCCCAGCAGATTGCCGCTGTTTGTAAAATTTATGAGCAGTATAACAGGCGGATGGCAGACAGATCGAAGTGGTTCCCAAGGGCCTGAGGGAGGAAATGGTTCTCTCTAACAATACAATCCGTCTGGTCACCTTGGTGCCAGGTGGCAACAGGATCCATTACAACAGGGACTCCCTGTAGCCGCACATGTGAGAAGTTTTGGGCGTCAGCACTATGACAAGGATGGAATTGAGCTAAATGGGGTTCCAGACAATGGACAGGCTGAGGTGGAGTCAAAATAACATTAAAGGGAAATACAGAAAACATAATGATCTGTTTCAACACGAATGAAAAGTTAAAATAGGATTGGCAGCTTGTGTGGGTGTGCATGTGTGTTGGGGAATAGTGCAAAACGATAGGAGTCAGAGCAAAAATAAAAACAATTAATACATTCAGACATTAACGTGGGACAGGTGGGGTGAATCAGCAAGAATAGCATCAGTCACATGACTGTCCCCTGAGAGAGTCACACCCCCCTCCATCCTGCAGTTAGAAAATGATGCATTATTAATAATCTTGGCTAGAATAGGTTATTCTGAATAAAAGTGTCCACCATTTTTGCCCCAATATCTCAAGCATCAAAAACTGAAAAGCCCTCACATTCTGAGTCTCATAAATGTTGGCAATGTGCAAGCCTTTCAGCTCGCAGGGACATACCGGCCACACATAATCTTTTCTCAATAAACACTGAGTCCTAAAATGAGGCAGGCCTTAACGGTATCCTGAGAGAAAGCCCATTCGTCTTGATTTATGTATATGTTTTAAATTAAATGTTTGCCGGCTTTAACAGAAAATTAGATTGCTTCTTTTAAGCACATTACTGCAGATTTTTAGTGAAGCAGACTTTAGGGTGCAGCTTTTAAGGATTATGTGGCCCAGAGTACCTCCACACCTTCAGAACATGTTTCAGTTCTGACTTGTGGATTAGTGCTGCAGACTCCACTTGTCATTTCTGCTCCTCTTTTAAAGGTTATCGTTTCTCCAATATCATTTTAAAATCGCATCTCTAACGAGGGTCTTAAAGGGCTTTAATAGAACCAAACAGCTGTTAGGAGGCAACTGTAGAACCAAAGAATTATCCCAAAATCAACAGAAACCAATAAAGAAAATGACATTGCCGTACATTTTTTAATGGCCACGAAACAGAATATAAACAGTGAAACCATGCATGTGCATCTGGTTGATTGTAATGTTCTGGGATTGTTCAGCTGACACCAGAATGTCACGGGAGGGGGTGGAATTCATGCATTTATATGTTGATGTTTGCATTGCATGCATGTCAATGATGCAGATGGTCTTCAGTGAAATTTAAACTCTTCAGAATGCCTTGCATAGAAGTGGTATCCTACAACCAGGCTGATCACGCATTCCCTGTAGGTCAGCAACAAAAAAGCAAGAGTGATGGCCTTTAATTAATTCATGTTTTTGAAAAATGGGTACCGTGCATCTGTGTATAGTTGCTTCTCTTTTCCTTATGCCAGGCATTTGTTTACTCAGACCCCCCTGTGAAGGTGATTATTCATGTAGCCCCTAGGCATTGAAGATGTGGCCTTTGGCGGTTTGAGCCAGTGCTCAGGGTTTATGATGCGCAAAATTATACTGAAATGCCCATTGGACTGTTGCGGAGGAAGAGAACAAAATGAAAGACTCACACTCTGATTGGCCAATTCAGTTTAGCCATCCTGTGGAGTTCATTTTAATGGACTGTAGAACCATCTCATCATTCTACCTGTGACTTTACGTCGTTCTCATTTTAGCATCCACTCCTTCGGCTCTGTGATTAGATGATAATCCGGTAGATGACACTTTTTACTCGTTTGCTACATGGATCGAGTAATCTGGCGGCACTCCTCAAATGAGGTGAAGGGGAAGGCTCTCTTTTGCTTGCATGGCCTACATCTGAAAGGGTAAAATTGTGCTCCATCCAGCTGTTTCCTCCTCTCTTCCTCCTACTTGTCCCACTTCCAGAAGGCAAACCCCCAGCAGACAGAGAGCTGCGTCACTGCTCCACTCACAGCCTCCTACCTCGTCTGACTGCACTGAACGGCATGTTACTGTGGCTCTTTGGAGAACCTCCTCTCTACCCTTGAGAAAGTGCATGATTGTCCCGCATTATTGTAAGCATTAACAAGGCAGTGGCATCTACCTTCTCTCGTTCCCTGTTTCCTTAAAAAAGCAGCAAGAAAAAATACAAGACCATGGCTCAGTTACACTCTTTTGTTGTTGTGCCGCATGTCCCGGCGGTCATCAGGCTGACTGTACCGCCTATGGCAATTTGCTGTTTTTCAGTTAAGAGCAAGCGTAAAACAGGGAAAAGAAACACTCCGTAGTGTACAAATGAGGCAGCCTGTTTCAGGCTCAATGTCAAACATGAAAATAGAAGGCTTCTGTGCTGCCGTTCTCTGTTTGTCTCCACTGAGCCTCCCTTTTTGGGGGCGGACCGCACCTAAGCAAGGCGTCATCAGCTCAGACACGTGACTGGTGTCAGCCAAGGTAGTCTACAAGCCGCGTCTTTGTCACATCTGAAAAAAAAGTGTTTGGATTTTGCATGTGTACAGATTTTTACACATATGAGTGGAAATCCTTTAAAATAAGCCGGAATTAGATTTTTTGCATTCAGGGATCCACTTAGCAGCACAAATGTGTATACTTGGTTATTAATGACAATATTTTTATTATATCTATCTATTTATCTGGGATTGCTGTGCTTCATCAGCGTTATTTAGCATGTGTCTGGGAACATTAAAGGCATCAAAAGACAGCTGTAGAACCGATATGCGCAATGAAGGTAAGATGACATGTGGTTTACTTTGAAAAGACCAATCAAAGCACAGACCTGAAGTGTAAAGAGAGCTGCATGCGATGTTCAGTTACGCATCTGTCGCAGCAACGATCGCTGCTGCCCAAGCCTGTTGTTAATCTCTCACCTCTGTCGCATTCGTCAGACCTGCCAGTGATGATAAATTTTGTCACCCAGTGCTGGACACTAAGGTCAGTGCAAGGTTATTTGAAAATGCTCTCTTTCTCTCTCCCTGTCATGTAGTGAAGAAGAGGAAATTACGAGATCCTGGTTATCGCTCATATCGAGTCAAAGTTAGCTACAGGACAGAAGAGTAGTCATGCTGAGGGCAGAAATCACAAAAATCACAAACGCCAGGGATTATGACCAAAATGCTAAATCAAGCGTTCAAATCTGGAGGACATTGCAGACTGACTCATCATACTTATTGCCTTACTGTCTAACTTTCACCATGCACATTTTTTTTTCATGACATTGGGCTTTTGTTTTGTCACCCTACCCTTCAGCCAAGACATGAAGAATTCCAGAGATGGTGGTCACATGCAGGGAATGTCACTTTTCTTGCCAGATATCCCTGTAGCTCCTTCAATATTGCTGTAGACCTCTTGGTAGCTTCCCTGATAAGTTTTTTCTTGTTCTTTCATCCATTTTGGAGGTACGTCCTGTGTACGTGCCTCATTTTCTTCACTTGATGGCCTTCACAGTGATCGGTACCATTCCACAATAAGATCTAGACAATGCTTTGTAAGCTCTTAGCAGACCATGGTTTCAGCAGTTTGATGCAAACAAAGAGACGTCAAGAAAATCCTACTGAATCAGCTGATCATTATTTGGGGTGAATTAGGATCTCTTCACTGGTATCACGTGCATAATGATTAGTTTGAAATATGAGTTTGAATGCCCCATTAGAAAACCAGTGGTGAGTATCATGTGTCTAGTTATCTCTAGTCAGCAAAATCAGTGAAAGTCATTAATGGTTAGCCCATAGGATCTGGTCACATCACCCAGATCATTCGGTGTCTCCAGAATACTATTTTCTTCTTTAATCTGAATGCATGTCATTCATGGTAATCAAGTCTCCTAGCTTGAATGTAATGGTAGGCCTTCTGTCGTTAAAGTGCCATAGTCCAAGAGCGAGCTTATTGTCTGGAGAAAGAATTGTTGTATTTTATTTTTATTTTCCAGTGTAATCCAGTATAATCAGTAAATGCTGAAAGTCCAATGTCTTCTGGGAATCCAGCAATCCTCCACAAATATCAAGATCAAAGTATTTAGCAAGCAGCTGGCCTCTTGGCCACAGATCTCTGGTTCTACCAGGGACAGACTTATATCCTAATGCCATGGACAGGTTCTCCAAGCAATGCTGGCTAGTTCCTATAAAGGGCCTACCCATTGTTTTCCAGACTGGGTAGGTTCTATTTCACAAAATGGGCTGCCATATGGTCATATCTAATCAAGGACCTCAGTTCCCATTACAGATCTAGCCTGCTTTTTCAGAGAAGCTCAACAAACACATGATTGTGTCAGATGGATATCACTCCCAGTCCAATGGCACAACCAAACATCTTAAAGAGCAAGCAGTGAGGCTTCTTTCTACCTACTTTCTTTTCCACCAATACGACTGGTATAAGTTTTCTTGGTTGGATTCCACTAACTTGACCCGATTCTAGTGTAGGTTATTAGCCTCCATACTAGCAGTAGATGAATGGTTACAGCACAGCAATGAGGTGTGTTGAGTTACTCAAGTGTGACGCCACCATGCAGTGCAACTGCAAACGCAATACACACCAGTGCATATGTCCTACCCGACAATACCATCTGGTCCAGGAAGTCTGACTATCTGCCAGGGATATCTGTCTCAGGCTCCCATCTAAAATGCTTAATCCATGGCTCATTGACCCTTTTCCAATTGTTAGAAAGGTTTAGTTATCTCAGATTACCATGGCAGTACAAGATCAACCACTCTGCTTTCCAAGATTCTCCGGCTACCTGCTCTCAACTTGCATTGCTTCTAACCTTACTCAAGATGGTTCTGCTTATGCAGTCAGTGCCATACTTGACTCCCAGCATCACCAGGGACATTAGTGGTATTTGGTGGACTAGGAAGGTTATGGACTGAACAGGGAAAACACACTTGGGTACCTGCATCAGATCACTTGGATCCCTCCCTCTCTGAAGTGTTCCATCATACCCATCTAGAGTTTTCTGCTCTTCAACATTGGGGGAGATCAAGACGAAAGCAGTGCTTGCTTTTGTTGTCAATAAAGGTTCTGTCATGTCCTTACATGCTGAAGTCTTGCCAACACTCAGTTGTCCATGTTCCACCTTACCTGAAAATGAATGATTGTTTTCACCTGTGTCTAACTGCTCGGGCAATTAAACCCTTGTTCATTTGCCGTCGCTGCAAGGTCATGTTGCTGTCTGAGAATTCATTTTGGTTTGTAATGTCTTGTGTATGACCTGTTATCTGTGTTTTTGACCCATGCTTCAGGATTATCCTTCATTAGCCCATCTGCGCCTGACTGACGTTAGCCTGGTTACTCAGGTGCAAATAATACAAAACAACAACATATCATTATTGTAAAAAAGTACAATATGACAGTTTAAAAGTGAAAATACTGCCGGTGTTTCAACCATATTTATTTTGCCATGTTGGTGAAATAAATGTGGTGTAAAAAGTTGACTTGTTTATTTATTATTGAGTGAGACTTCGGTTTCGCTGATTATGCTGAATAACTACGGATTGTTTTGGTTTCTTCTATGTAAAGACTGACAACAAATTTAGAGTGACAAGAATTTTCTATAAGAAAATATTTACTAATGGCTCTGTACAAATTGGCTGCATGTATTAACCACATTTTGCTTCCACAAAGTAATACATCAATTAATTTAAATTCTGAGGGAAAACAGCATTCTTCTATACTGTATATACATCATTTGTTTATATTTAAATTTTCAATTGTTTAGTATTTATTAAAGCTCTCTTTCGTTTGCATTTTTACACTCACACCGGAACAGCAGTGTTACAATAATATTGCAATAATTTTTCTACAGTGCTATTCATCAGAATTATTAACACAGCCCTTCAATATTATGTATGACTCTCATTTCATTCTTTTAGGCCAAAATATAATTGTAAGGGTTTCATCCGTCCATAGTTCCATCAATCGATCAAACGATCCATCCATCCATCCATCCATCCATCCATCCATCCATCCATCTCCCTTCAAAATACCTAAGTAGTGCAAGGTCACA
>JAACJT020001242.1:0-45040 GCA_009936485.2 Gymnarchus niloticus | reverse complement strand
GAGTAACTGCTATGTCTAGTAGTTTGGTATTTCTTTCAAAAGCAAAATTTTGCGGAAAATTGATTTCCTTTCCTGTTGACATTTCCGTAAGACTCACCTGTCCCTACTACATGTTCCTGCACTTTGAGATATCAGTCATGCTTTCTCACCTGTAGTTATGGCCAACGTGGTCAGAGTACTGGATTTGTAACCACTGAGTTATGATTTAAATCTTTTAAATTTAAATCTCTTGCTTTGTAGTGTCATTTAAAATGCTCAGTATGTAAAGTTTATCGATCTTGGAACATTTTATAAACTGAGTTTTAAAACTTCAGTGAACGTATTTTGAAGAGCAATGATTTTTTGCATTTTGTACTGTGATTTATGTAAAGCTGCATTATGTAATGCAAGTGAACTGGTAGCAAAATGGACCGGCTACATTTTTTGTAGGCATTAGCGATTTTGTTTGTATTTTTCAATTTTCCCGAGAGAAATCATTTTCCTGCATTTTTTTATCACAGAATTTAGTATAACATGGAAAGGATGGGTGTAGCATTAGATGAGATGGGTATGGCCATGATGAACACTGAACAAAAGAGATGTAGAACACAAGCAGCTAGTCATTCAGGACCCAGGACAGTGACGGTGTCTCTCAGGCTTGCATCAGGTTGTAACATCTATTTCCTCATGAACCAAGGATCTGTGAGATGAGTTAGGTCAAGTTAAGCAGATGGTCCACACTAGTAAATACCACACTACCCTGGAAGAGCATGCTTGGTTTTACAAAAAGCAATAGCCATTATTAGTGGATGAGCTATTTCTGTGACAACAATTTGTATTAGAGTCCGTTGCTGGTTTCATTGGGTTGCTGGTCTTTGTTAACCTGTGCGAATGAATCGTGTGAGTTCTGCCTACTCAGGGTTTCTTCCTGAGGGCCCACTTCATCTTAGGGGTTGAATTCATGGCATAATGTGCGTTTCAAGTTTTGCGGAGGGGGTCCAACAGTTACCATGCCATATGCAGTACACCATAAACACTTTATATTCAGAAATAAGTGGCAAGCTATGAATTTCCAAATTCAGCACTTTTTGCTGTTCCCTAGCTTATTCTAGACAATTAAAGTAACTTATTTAGCAAGTGTGTATTTTACATCTAAAGGGGCTAATTAGGCAAAGGCAGTTGGATATCACAGGTCTCAAAAGTGAAGTGGAAACACGTTCACGCGCGCACACACACACACACACACTCACAAACTGCCTAATAAGTATCATGCCTCTTCTCCAAGGTATACTTTTGGTTGATGTCATGCCATCCATTTCTCATGAGGAGGACAGAACAGAATACAGTAAGAGATATTACTCTAATTATCTATACATCCACTTGACAAAAAAAAAGAAAGGCTCATTATTGGTTATGTTTGTGCACTTGCGTTATGCTCTTATTGGGTCTTAAGCACAGGAAACAGAAGTCGCAGGAGAGGGAAACTCAGCTCTCTGCTCCTGACAATGCAGGAAAGGGGCATTATTTATAACGGGAGGACCGGGCAGTCTCACGATGGGTGTGTTATTTATAGGGAAGAGTGTAAAGCCTCAGAGGACTTCTCACCATCTGCTAGGGGTTCATGACGTGAATATAGGGGATGTTTGGGGTGAGGTATGTAAGTTCAAAAGCCTGCATATCTGCCTGACATGGAAAGAAAAGAAATGTTTCTGCCATTCAGAGCTGAGAGACTGAAGCACAACGGCACCGTATCTGGGTCACGCTGGATCAGGTGCTACAGTCCCTCAGTGACATGTGCTCAAAGCATGCACATTTCTGCGGTACTCATCAGTAGAGCTGATCATACAGCACGGCTTCTTTCAGTGACGCTGAACAGGTATAATGGAAATGGGACGATAACCTTTTGTATTTCCCTGGATGCCGCTTCACTTACAAGGGCAAATGAATAATTCAGAAGTCATGTACGGCTTCTCATTGGTACGCAGGCTCCCGATCGCAAACCGTCATCATGACGTGATCCAAATCACTAAAACTGGGAACATGTTAATCAGTCAGTTGTGGCACTTAAATTCTGTGCATGCGGGGTTTCTTTTATCTAACACAGTATGAGCTATGAATGTAAAAGTCTTATTATCTCATAGGCCAGAAAGCCAGGAAGCATTGCACTCTCTGCTTCACCACTATTTTATCAAACCACATCCAACAAGTTAATCCTTAGGAGAGCCTTGTGAAATGAATTTCTAATGCTAGATTTCATGTATTCATTAGTATCCTGAGAAACCCTGTGTGTGTAAGGTCCGGGATTTGGCTTTATTCACAGCCAAATAGAGTGCTTAAAAAGTAACCAGGAGACGTTCTCATCATTTATCAACAATACTACTGCTAACTATTTTGGATTTTGTGGAATGCAATGGAGTGTGTTTGCTATTTGGCATTTTAATTCATATTTGTACCAAGAAGACAATTCCTTGACATAACAACACAACAGAGTGCCCACACTGATGTCTCACTGGACTGACACAAGGCTGGGTGAACATACATAGAGCATAAGTTCTGTGAGTGGAAACTTCTGACTATAGCGAACACCCTCCTCCAAAGTTAGGTCTCAAAGTTCCGAACAGCCAACAAAACTGAGTCATGGAGCACTACATAGAACCAGACTGAACAAGCCATGGAGAAACTGGAAATGAGGACACCAGTGGGTCAACACCGGTAAATTGGAATTAGGAAGAAATTGTGATTCAGAAGCCACAGATCCAGAACCAGGAGCTATTTACCGGAACCAAAATGGCAACAAAATCTAGGACTGAAGTACTGAATTGCGCAGCCAGGCTGTTTATTTAGGCACTTCTAGACTGAGCCATAGATTATCAAGGGTGTCATTACAAACCACAACCGTGCAGCCCAGTCTTCTCCAGCAGCTCCAGAGAAGAGCAACCCATGTAGAAAGGAGTCAAGCCATGGCTCTACTATGTCTTCTGCCTGTCCCTATTTACATTTATATGGCGTGATCTGTGCTCATTTCGTTACAGGCACATGACTAACCTGAAATTTCAAATGCTGCTCTTACCTACTTAACATCTCATAATTATACTATGATATAATGTACTCATGGCAAAGGAAACAAAGGTATTTTTTTTAACTATGCAGTGAAAAATAGTAATGTAATAAATATGCGGGAAGGATCCAAGTGCAGAGTAGGGCTCATTAATCAGGGTCGAAACAGGGAGGGTCAAAACCGGAACAGAAAGGATTTCTAAAGCCAGAGGGCTATCCAAAGACATAATCATAGGCAAAAATAGTCAAAATCCAGAATTAGGCAATTAGTACAGCAAACAAATCTAATAAATGAGAGGCAAAATCGAAAACCATGAAGTAGCAAAGATCAAGCACAGCCAGACTTTCACAGCAATAATAAATGCTCAGGAGGGGTGCAAAACACACAGTTCCTCAGAGTGAGGCAAGGGAACTTGAGGTTATGTAAAGCCTTGCTTAATGGAACACAACTGAGTTCGATATTCAGGGATTGTGGGTAAGCTGGGCATAGCAGGCTTGGTGTGGTTGTGAAAATAGTAAATAAATATATATATTCTATTTTGTATTGGGTTTGTCAAAAAGAGAAAAAAAAAATGTAAGCATAGTGGTAAGTCCTGGTGTAAATTGCATTTGTTCGTGTCCCAATACAGTTAACACTGTTACCACGCCAGAAAATTGCATTTAAATCTATAATCAAAAAAGTGATTTGATTGGTCAGTTTTAATCAATTTATTAGGAGGATAGATATAATTAGATGAAAAATAGATAATTAGTCACTGAGGTTATACAGGCACAATGAGGGGATCAATATCCATTTCTGAGTCATGCATTGTCTAACCACTTATTCTGGCCAGGGTAACTGGCGGGGGGAAACTGGAAACTATCTCAGGCAGCATAGGGTAGAAAACTGGGGTACACCCAGGGCAGGATGCCAGGCCATTTCAGGACACACACACACACACTATTGGCAAGTTTCTGAAGCACCAATTAGGCTGACCGCATGTCTTTTTTTGGATCGTGGTAGCCAGATCTGCCAAAATGAAGAGGACAGGCAAACTACACACACAAAGACCAGACATGGGATTCAAACCCCCACTGTTAGCAGAATGGGGCACCAGTACATCCCGCTGAGCTACCAGGCTGCCCCAATTTCCAAACCAATCTTTTAAAAACACAGCACTGGCGGGTGATATGAAAAAGAACGCTGAGTTACTGGGAGACAGCTGCTTCAATATACCCCGTATGCACTCTGGGGCACTCTGACACTTTGTGTCGATGACTGGCGGCTCGCCAGCCTGTCGGGGGCAGGCCCTGTTATCTCCCCAACCAGACGTCACCTATCCCCCCGGTGTTAACTACTCTGCGTGGTTCCAGGTTGTGCAGGACGCAGTGCTGGTCCGAAACAACGATGCTGAGGTGTCAGGAAAAAAAACGAAAGAGAAAATCTACCCTGACATTACTGTGCTATTACACCCCAGGTGCTAATATTCATATTTAAAATTAGGCTGGATGTGGCGCCCCCTAGGGTATTGTCAGGACATTGTTTCAGGTGCAGTTTGAGATGCAGTGAAGACCTTGTCTCTAGCCCACATTATTCATCTGGTTAAAGGGTTTCCAGAGTTGTTAAACACCGGCGTAGATCGAGCGGCAACCACCGAATTAATATGAAATGGCCGTCCTCTATTATGCATGAGGGCCAGGTGCGGCTCATTAAAACTGGGCCGACAGCCAGGAGCTTCCCAAACCCCTGTTCCCTATTCACTTTAGGTGAAGCGCTTTCTGTCCTTGAGCTGTTGATGTGGATGACCCGGGCCAGCAGTCGGAGGAATTGCTTTCATTTACACGCTGGTTGTTACCTCCGATCTGACTGCACTGATGCATAGTCAGCCTGACTGAATTAATTACGATCACACTTCCTGTGTCTCCCCGGCTCCTTGCTCGTTGATACTTGCTGTCACCTGTGAGCAGAACCTCTGAAATGCCTGGCCTATATTTCACGGTGCGACTTTATAATTGCGAAGAGGACTAGGATCTGAGCGTAATGGTGGCAGAGTATTTTTTTTCCCCCTGGACAACCACATTGCTGTAGACCATGCTTTTTCGGTTTATATGTGTTATAAAATATGAAATCTTCATTGTCTCAGCTAAACAAAACAGGATTGCATTAATAGCTCCGTATGCCGTAAAATCACAAGTGAGTTGTGAATGAATGGGTGGCTGTAATTTTCCCCTTAGAATGACATGGCATGTGACACAGGATGGATGAAGAGGGCCTCATAGGCTGGTGTAAGGCCAACAATCTGTCTCTATCTAATGTGGACCAAAAAAAGAGAGAATTGTTGACTTCAGCAAGTCCAGTGCTGTAAACTCCCCACTTCACATCGTGGGCTCAGTGGTGGACAGAGTCAAGAGCATCAGATTTCTCAGGGTTCAGCTGGCAGATGACCTCACCTGGGCCCTCAACATCAACTCCCTGGCCAAGAAGGCGCAACAGTGGCGCCACTTCCTGCGGCGACTCAAAAGGGCCCGACTTCCTCCCCCCATCCTCACGACCTTCTACCATGGCACTGTACAGAGCACCCTGACCGGCTGTATCACTGTCTGGTACAGGAATTGCAGTGTCTCTGATCACAAAACCCTGCGGCAAATAGTGCAAACAACGGAGAAGATTATTGAGACCTCTCTGCCTTGCACCCCGGACATTTTCCACAAATGCATCCTCAAAAATTGTCGACGACTCCTCCCATCCTTTCCATGGTCTCTTTGTCCCCCTGCCTTCTGGCAGAAGGTACGGTACCGGATCATCCAGCGCAACTTCACCAGACACTGAAACAGCTTTTTCCCGCAGGCTGCCAGGCTCCTCAACAGCTTTCCGCCCCTTCGCGGGGCACTCAAACTTAATTGTCGGGTCCGGTATCCTGCTCCCCCCAACACTTTGCACTAACCACTTTTGGGACTTACCTACTTGCACACAATCTGCTCCTATACCAGTGTTAAATCCACTTCTGCTGCTCTGGAAATTGTCCATTGTTAACTTGTGTTTCAATTTCAATCTTATTTACATGCCGCCTTTAACAAGGAGCATTGTCACAAAGTACCTTACATAGTCCTGGGCCCAAGGTCCCCAGAGAGTAAACCAAGGGTGGCTAAAAACTCCTTCAGGAGGAAGAAACCTTGGGAGGAGCAGGACAAATGTCTACATATCATTTCTATGTGTCTATTTATTATTTTGTGTTGCGCTGGTCTTGTCAGTAGATGCACTATGTGTAGTCCGGTGTCCTCCCCCCTAGCATTGAGGTGGTGTTTTCCAATTGCATTGAGTGTATCCCCAAGTTATATGTAAGCAATTTTGCCTAGTCACTGCATCGGGATCCTGGGGAAACACAATCTTGTGCCATGGTATACTGTGTATATAAATGGCATGACAATAAAACCACATTAACCTTGAACGATAGCTCCGCTTTTACGTAAGTGGCTTCTCCATTTCATCAAGAGGGGCCATAATGACAGCAGTCTCTTGCTGCTCTCCTGCAGGGTCTAAAGAAGAACTCGTAATACAACAGAAAACATCGATTTTATCCAAACTAATAATATTACAAGGGAGGTAAGCATTCATTTTGAGCGATCCATAACTTTTACAAACTAATAGTTATATCGGTTGTGGAGAATAGCTATTATTAAGTTATATCAAGTAACTCAAAAATTATTACAAAAATTATTAAAAATAAATAAAGGATTGTTCTCAGGATGGAGTACGAATCAATTTTTTTTTTTTTTAATCGTTCAAATCTAATCAGCTCAAGTTCTTTTTCATTGTTTCATTGTCATAAACTTCTTGATCGAAGACTTTTCTGTGGAGGTGGAGGACATGATGGAGTCAAGCAGTTTCGATGCGCTCGACTATGCGTCCTAAACTGAGGCCGAGTGCTTGGTGTCTGGGGGACAACCCAAGCAGAAATGCAGTATCAACAACAACTAAAAAAAATTAGCATTGGACAAAATGTTGATTTCAGGTATTTGCCCTAAAGTATGGCCAAAGGAAAGGAAACAAAGTACAATTTCTTGAAAGTCTTTTCATTTATGGTTTCAATAAGCATCCAGTAACATTCATCAACAATGAAAACAAATACAGAGATATACAGGAGATAGAAGAAGAAAACACCACTTTTAACAACTTTCACATTAATTAAAAATAACTGCAATAGGTCTTTGATAAGTATGCACCTCGTTTAATAGAGCATCGCTTACATAATCACAGAAATAACCAATTGCCTTCAAGATGACATATTATCTTAACTGTCTAACACCTGTGTGGAACTGTTGTGATTTGACAACTTAAAATCAGCTGTTTACTGTGAGCTTACACATTGTAAGTGTAGTCACACACAAGGAAAACAGCATGGATTCCAAAGATCATCTGTGGAAAGGTACGTGTCAGGAAAGAGAAGTAAAATGATTTCCAAGGATTTGAAGATACCTCAAACTGTTGACCATTACTATGTAGAAAGTTCATGGCATGACTTCCATTGTGCTTAAAACAAGATGTCCATGTTAGTTAAGAGACTAAAAGGAGAAGACAGTTGGTCAGAGAGGCCACCGGGATTCCAATAGCAATCTTGAGAGACCTACAGAGTTCAATGGCCAACAGAGAACAAGATGCGCATCATACAACAACATCAAAGATAACGCACATATCTGGTCCATATGGGAGGGTGGCAAGAAGAAAGGCACTTCTCAAAAAGGTCAATCTAGAGCACAGAATGAAGTTTGCCAAGAAACACTTCAATTTTCCTACAACACACTTTTAGAAGGTTTTGTGGTCAGATGAGACCAAAAAATGGGTTGGAAATTCACATCACATGCTAACTAGACAATGACCTAAAGCGCAATGCCAGAGTTACCATAGAGTGGCTTCCAAAGAAGAAGGTGGATGGTCTTGGAGTGGCCAAGTCAAAGTCCCAACATAAATCTGATAAAAAATCTTTCAGATGACTTGAAGGTTGTGGTTCATCAGTGAAAATCAACTTTCCTCTCCCAGTTCAAACAGTCCTACAAAGAGGAGAGGGGGTACATCAACAAGTACAGGTGTGCCAGCCCTGTATCAAGCTACCCCAAAAGACTGGCAGCTCTGGCAAATGTGCTTCAACCAAAATACCTATATGGAGGGGATATACTTTAATAATAAAAAAAGATACTTCAATTTTACCATTTTAAACACAGTTTTTTTTTCAAATTAACATGATTTGACTGCATTCAAGTTATTTGTTGTGTGCTTTGAATCAGGCAATGCACTGCTGCTAAAATTCATGAAATTTGCAGATTGTAACCCAGGAAAATGCTAAATCTCTGGAGGGGGTATTATTTTTCTATTCACTATACAATATTTCTGCACACTCAGATGCTTCGTTCAACTGGAATCCAGGAGTGGAAAACTAATTCTGACGAAACTGCGCAAATGTCAAAAAATATAAGTAACATAAAATGATGACAGGCTTGGACGATTTCTTCCTCTCCCAATGGCCACATTATTCGGTACATAATTTATATTTCATTATTAATCAATTCATCTTCATATGGCCTTATTTGCAGTTTATCGTTCTATTTGTTCATTTGATGTTACTATGCTCCGATATGCAAGCCTCAGCCACGATGTCCTCACAGTTAGCCTGTACTCGTTGCTCTGCCTCAGTCACCTTCAGGCCCTGGTCGACTACATGGTCTACAATCGTGCCTCATATTTCACTGGACACTCTTGGATGCCTTTGACCTTCCTTCCCTCCATTCCTACCTCTTCCCTATCGGGTATACACCCCCCTCTCATTAACCCTACCACACCCTAGGGCACCCCTTCCAAGTTCTTGTCCCTGCTTGATACCTACTTCCTGCTCCATGTGCAACACTATGCACAAGGTGACTCAAGGGCAGTATATTTAGCCTAATGTAATTAGAGGTAAGTATATGTGTCTGTGGGATGAGACTTTCAACATAAGTATCTTTACTCATGAATTAATAGAATATTTACTCATACTTCACACCAGCCTTTTTCTCTGTGTAAACAGAAAATGTCACATGTGCAATTTTGCATGTGATGATTAACCCGACGATTGACTATGTCAGTGCAGCTGAGGTTGCATAGCATGTGAACTCACCGATGAGTCAAATGAGAAACTAATCAATACTATGGAAACGGCGTTTAAATTTGCATCACATGTTGTTTAACATTTGTGCCAGCAAACGAGAAATGCTGAGTGCACCGAATCCAGACGTGTTATTGCTTTGGGGATTTGAGGAATTGTCAGGTGAATGGCATTTCAGGAGTGAGAATCGTGGTAGAGGGAGTGACTGGGAAAACTGTTTTAGGCAGGTGTACCTAATAAACACTACTGGGTGAATAATTACATCCATAATAGATCTGTGGCATGGCAGATCACTATCTCAGGTTGATTTCTCATACTAATTTTTTCCTATATTCAAAAGAATAAAGGGGTAAAATGTTAAAATGATTACCTGTGTCAAATTCAAATTGTTAGATGTAATATCGAATTCTTCAGCAATGAAGCCATAAATGCAATAGAAATTGACCTCAGAGCCCCCTACTTTAAACTCACACTAAAAACACAGCAGTATTTTATTGCTTTTTACCCTGGAATATATCAAAACCTTTAAGCTTTTCATTTCCTTTTCTTTGTTTATGCAGAAATGCCTCGCTGAAGCTACCTTTCCTGACCCTTATAAGGTCATTTTAGATTAAATGTGGGCAATTGGCAGTGCTCTTCAAGCGTACTGGACCCTGACACCCGCAGAAGCCTCATAGCATTTCAAAAAAAAAAAAAAAACTGCAAAAGACAGAAATAAAGAAAGTAGACAGCACACAATAAAATCAAACCAAATAGAAAGAAGCTTAAAATGTCCCTACCCCTGTCTTCCCTACTCTAATGAATGCACTTTCAGTTACCTTTTTCTTCCTTTCCTATCCATGTCTCTCAATCACAGCTTGCAATCTACTTCAGGACCCTATCCTCTAATTAGTAAGGGAAGGGTTAGCTGTTTGTAAATCCTACTCAAGTGTAAGTTACTAACTAGGGTGGCACAGTGCCTAGTGGGCAGCATTATTGCCAGACAGACAGAGAACAGGTGGGTTTTAAACCCTCAGCTGAAGTGATACGTGGCAACACTGAGATCTCTAAATTGTCCATTGATGTGTGAGTGGGTACCATGAAATGGTTTGGCATCTCATCCTGAGGGTAACCCTGTCTTGTTCTGTATGCTATCTAGGATAAGCTTCACTGTCCACCCCTCAAGCTGTGACCCTAACCAGGATTAATGGATGGAAGACGGATGGAAGTAATTTTAAAAACTTTCTGCAGAAAATGCTTCAGGTGTTTAGTAATTTAGTAATAATTAGTAATTGTCTCATAGGCGGTGTTTTTTTTTTTAGCCTCTTATGTATTTATAGCCTAGTTTTTGTATTTATCTGGGTGCTGGAAATGTCTATTAGTTTGTTTTTATAAAAGTCCTATATAAATTATATTTATTTTTTCCCGGAAAAATTTGACTTTTTCCAGTTTCTCTTAAAGTCACTCATTAATGTGGGTTAACTATTAGCATGACGTCATTTTGTCCATTGAATTCTAAGCTAAACCAACAATGGTTTTCAACAACTCAGAATTCTTGTGGAATGGAATGGTAAAGTTACATTACTAAGGATAACACAGCCAATCAGGTGTATGCTGTTTAAACTTTTCACAAGCGCTGATATTTGGAAAGACACTTTGATACGTATAGAAAACTAAATATTATCAGACATATATAGAAACACTAACGGTTTAAGCCTATGACTGAAGTGAACTGTTCCTTGAAAAAAAACATAGTGTATTTTATTTTGTATGGTTACAAGGAGTTTTGTTGATGCATTTTCAATGGCTGCAACAATAAAGTCCCGCACTGGATCTATACTGGTAAGCTTAACGGTTAAAAAATCTTGTTCCTTTACCTGTACAACATGTTCTGGACCTGGAAATAGTTCATGGCTTGGGTTTTTTTAAATTAGCACTGCAGTGAATGACAGAACAGCACTGCGAGGTGAAGTAAGTGAAGAGCTCATGTCCGGAGGTGGTCCTCCTCCTCGTCAGGTCTTCACATCGCTTTTTGCCCCGTTCTGATCATATTGCTGATCATTCCAGGACAAGGCAATGCTGCTGGTACAGAGGAGGAAGGCTGCCTGGCTTTCAATGCTTACGATAAACAAACAGGAGTCTGATGTGTCCCAGGGATACAGCAGATAATTGGCCTTCTGGTAGAATCCTCACCCCTAACTGGCCCGCATGGGATTCAAACGTGCTCTTTGACCAGCAATTTCCCAGCAAACTCTCCTCCAACAGAGGGCCACAGTGTAGACCGTTGCCCTTTTGATGTCTGCGTGTTTTCTATGCTTTAAAAGTTACATTTGCAGCAGTAGGTAGGTAATGATTATTTATTCAAATTTAATTTGCCGAACCATACTTAAGGGTTGAATGCACTCCGATTTCTGTTTGCCTGAATACCCACATGCAGGCATGTTGATCAATGATACCTGGTGTATTTCAACATCATTGATAGTTCTCTCTGCTTTTTTGCAAGTTGAAAACAGAGGCATCATATAAGAGATATGATAATGGCAAAGATAATTGCCATCATTATTTTTAACAATAGTACAACTAAACCATTTCTTTAATAAATTATTTTCTTCACTGCAATTTTTGCATTTATTACAAGTTAATACTTCTGATTCATGTTGCAAGATATGCTTTGCAATGGAATTTGTTTCTATTATGTATTTCTGCATCTGTTTTCTAAGAATTTTCTTGCTGATATTAATCACAGTAGTGTGATTAAAAGGAAAACGGAATGACTTACTGTCAGTTGTTGACTTATACTCACTAAGGGAATTGCTCTATTCCTGTCTGGAACCCTTGCTGAAATGCCCTTCACCCAAGCGGTGAATTCCAGAAAGTGGGTTAAACATGCTATAGTCAAATCTAAATTCTGATTGGAGAAATTCAGGGTGATTTAGAGAATCGACAAATCCTGAAGTTGAGCTTTCAGTTTTCTCCCATCAGAATTCAGGTTTAACTATAGGATTATAGGTTAAACTTGCTTACTGAATGGATCTCAGGCCTAGGCACTGAAATGTTGATGAACACAGTTCAGTTAAGGAACATACAGCAGAGGGCGCCATAAGCACAATATTAGTCCCGGTTATAATGCCGATAAAAATATTTATAATTTATGTAGAAAATATTCAGTTCTTGGGCAGCATGGTGCCTCAGTGACTAGCACTGTCGCTTCACATCATCAGGGTTTGTAATTTGAATCCAACCTCCACAGTGTGTGTGATTTGTGCACATTTTCCTTGTCATGGGGGTTTTCTGCAGGTGCTCCGGTTTCCTGTAGACCAGAAACGTGCAGTTAGGCTAATTGGCATCTATAAAGATCCTGTAGTGTATGACAGTGTGCATGAGAATTCACCCTGTTGTGCACTGGCCTCCCATCCAGGGTGTACCCCAGCCTTGTGCCCTGTGCTGCCTGGGATAGGCTCCGGGCCCCTCTGCATTCTAGATGAGAAGAAACAGTTAAAAGATGGATACACACTCAGTTCTTGCAAAGCTAAAGTTTTAAAATAAGGATGTATTTTTGTAGAAATGCTATGATGACGCTTTTTAATACCGTTCATGAAAACATTGTGCTGTGCTGGAAAGGGCTTTCTCTTGTGCAGTTAGAGCTGACGATTTTTGTGATTTAGAGTCTGGAAACTAGCAATACATGTGATGCATTTACTTCATAAGCTGCACTATAGGTAACAGGAGCAACTCTATGGTGGGTTGATCAGCAAACGAAATTTGAACAAAGAATATCATGTCTCATTCTATGTGAGGCTGACCACTTCACGTGCAATGGAAAGGTGATTTTTAATCCAAACTCTAGTACTTTCCAATAAAGTCTACAATAGGATGCTTTCAAGTATTTTTCAAGTGGTTATGTATTCACTATTTTGTGAATGTACCTGGAAGAACAGAATTAACTGTAAAATCAACCCCTAGACTTGACTGTATCACAAGGCAGGCAGCATAACAGAACCAGCTAACAGTATATGAATATGAAGGACCAGATAGGGAGCAAGGCTACTCTTCACCTTCAAAACAGCTTCAGGCTTCCATTAAATGCTGCCATACTGAAAACAAAAAGCCTCAAATTCTTTGACGGACAAAAAAGCTGTAAATTGACTTCACAGTCCTCTCCGTGACTTCCCATAATGATCCAATGACCTTCAGATTTTGTGATTGAGGAGGTCATGAAAGACATTTTACTTCTTCCTGGTGTTCAAGAAACCATTTGTTTACCAGCGTGTATGCTCACATAATCATCTTGAACCTCATGGAGGAACAGTGTGCATCTGATTTTGTAAAATTCCCCATATCCCTTATATGACCTTGTACAGCAATCAGCTGACCTGCATGTTAATTGCTTGTACCAGCAAGCATTGTGGGTTTAAAGCATCCATTGGCTTTAATAAGAGGTAAACCCATCCAGATGTAAGAAATGAAAAGGGGTTGACGATTTTTTGCTTTGCTCCATCTTATGTATCGTTGTGCATTGGCCTTGGGTACAAGCAGTTTCCAGACTGTAGCTGTGTCATAAATTCCAGGCTTGTGAAGCTCACAACTTAGAGCTTACAGCTTTTATTAAGCGTGGGTCAGAGAGGTGCTGAATAAGTGAAAATTTTTGAAGGCATTTTGTGGTGTTTAGCGACTATCCTGTTAAATGTCCATCAGTTACGCTCAGTGAGCTTCCACCTCTGTCCTTTTTTGCCAGTCAAATTTCTTTCAGAGCTGACACGTATTGATAGTAGCGATTTTTAACGTGCTGTGATCGTTGGTCCCAGTCATGCTGGTTCCAGCATCTCAGAAACAGCCACCATCTTGGGACTGTCATACACCACAGTGTCTGTAGTCAACAGAGAATGGTGTACACAACAATAACAACAAAACAAAAACAGCCAGTCATCCAGGGCCTGAAAACGGCATGTTAATGAGAGAGGTCAGAGGAAGATGGTCAGACTCATTAAACCTAAACAAAAGGCTATGAGTGATGTACAACAGCCATGTGCAGAAGGGCTTCTCTGATTACGCGACTTCTCTGCCAGATCGAGAGACAAAATGGGTGATACCCAGAACTAGTTAGGTGGCCATTCAGTATACATACAAATGCAGTATACACTTAGTCCAGTTTAGGCTTTAAAAAAAAAAAAAAAATAGCTGCCATACTTAATTTGTTAATTTATGAACGTATTTTGACTTTTACATTATGACATCATGTCAAATTTTTATTTGCATGCACTTGGTTTTGTTTTGTTTGAATTTAATACAAGTTGTTGTTTCCTTTTCCTCCAGAAGAGGGCAAGGTATGACTCAGGAACGTGCACCTCTGAACACTGCCTTTGCATGTCACTGCATCATCTGTATGCAGTTAGGCACATTTACACGTCCGTAACTCCACAATTACATCCCAATAGCCTGTTTCATGGCTGCTTTATCCCAGACTGGGTTATCTACTGTGGATGTTCATGTTACAGGGTTCTTAGCCATTAAATATTTCACCTGGAACAACCTGGTATTCCGCTGATTTGCACAGGCTCATAAAAGAAACGTTCAATAAATTTACTCTGTCAGTAAAATAATATAATGAAATTTAAAGGTTAAAAAACGACGTGAACTCCAGTTTTTAAGGCCTCTGTGAAGTAGAATTGTTACCTTCTGGCACCAATCCTAAAAAAAAAAACAGGACTCCTTTGGTGATGTTGTGGGGATAAGTCATGAGCTTGTACTCTTGCCCACGAGAGTCACTGTATGTTTCCTGTCAGAGACTGACTTTGCATTTCAAAGCAAAAGAAAACCTCAGCAGCCAGTGTCTCTGCCAGGAGGGACTCTAGGCTTACTAAGGCAGCAGTATCGTTTGTGTGATGTTTGCAGTAAATAATCATCACAGCCACGAGAATCTGGCTTCATATTTGTGAGTGGAGCCTCCTGCTGCATGCTAATGGCCTCCTGTTTCTGAATCGATCAGATGTTATTCCAAACTCAGACTCAGAAGGCCTGGAGATGACCTCTTGTTCAAGCACAATGGGGCAGGTGACGAGCGGAGGTGTGACGCATTGCAAAGTGCAGGTCGTGCCTGTTTCATTCGTGTTCCTCCTCTTTTGGCTGCTATAAGCCTTCACTTCCTTCCCTCCTTCCTCCTCCTCATTTTCTTTTCATCTTGCAGCGCGGTGCCACTTTTTCTGCCCATTCATTCAAGCATTACGTGAAACCTTTCATTAAATGCTAACCATTGTCTCTGCCACAATGCTCCGTCTCTCGGTCCATCCGGTGTAAACAAGCTAATGGTCATGTTTTCAAGAAGAAAGTATGACAGACTGACAAAGCAGGAATAGCATGAGGCTGGGGATTCCTTATTGGCTGCTACTCCCTCTGTTGCATGTGTAACAAGGAAGGTAATACTTTGACTTGCCCTGCACAGTGAGAATCATTAAGAGCCCTGTGATTGGCTCATTCTAAGTTAAGGAAGTGATGTCATTTTGGAACTTCCAGCTACACTGATTCTTTGTAAAAGGTAGGGTGGACGTATTAAAATTGTTAGAAAATATTCATATTAATCCATTTTCTCTTGTGTTTGTCTGTGTATATGTACCTAGGACATTTGAAGGCAAGCATTGGACTTGTACAGTGTACATTTATTTTGCCAGGTACGAACAAAGACTTCTCAGCTGTACGGTTGGCAGTGCTGTATTTGGATCTACACAGCGCAGTCGATAAAAGACACACGTTATACGTGCTTTTGCCAGTGGCGATCGCCAATAGGTAGATATTGTACGTTGTCCATAAACACTTTCACCCTGTGTGGTCAGTACACCGTACAAGATCACTCTGTTCAACCAGGATGTGGAGGTAAACATATGATATACGTTACAATGGCACGTGTTGTGCGACACATTGAGCCATAGAAGATATCAATTGGGTCATAGAACCACTACCCTGGACCCAGTTTTTATCGGGTACGTTCTGCCACATGTGACAATGATGGTTCATTCATCACTTTTGAGTCACACCTGGAACACCAGTCCAGTCTTTAAGTATATACATCCCACCTAGGGTGTATCCCAGCCTTTTGCCCTGTGTTGTCTGGGATATGCTTCAGCCCCCTCGTAACCCTGTTGAAAGACGGATGGTTGATTTTCCACACATAGGTGTTCACTCACTACGTCAGGCACCGCCCCCCAGATGCTGCCATGGGGCTTGAACTAGACAGTTAGGCCATGTTAACTTCCAGGGTTCTTTACCGCCTATCACACATGGCTCCTTCCCAGTCAGGGAAGCAGGACCCTGAGTGGTGGGGGGATGTGATTGGGTCACAAAACAAAGGGGGGTTCTGCTGTGCCATTGGGTGCAGCAGGTAGGTTCCCGGGTACCAGTGTTACCAAGTGGGGGGGGCGCAAAACAATGCGTGTGTTTGGGGATCTTCGGGTCTGTGTTTGCGTGTGTGAGATGACACCTATCATTCAGCCTGTCAAATTAATTCTTCATTTATTATTTTATGGCTTTTTAATAGGGCGTAACAAAATCCTGCAAGGGCTGTCACAAGTAATAAAAACAGAAGGAATAAAATAAACTCTACAATGTAATTTTGAAAAAAAAAAAAAGTCCAGACCATAGTTTTTTTCCAGGAGCAACTAAGATTAATCCTCTGTCTGCTTGTTTTGTGGCCCACTGGAAGAAGCCTGTAGGTTTCACATGGATACTGGAAATCCATGCTTCACTAAATCTATGTTTATGTCCATGAACTAGTAAGTACTGCCAGTGCCAATGTCACACCTCTCAGCGAGCACAGGAACAGCACAGCGTCTTGAGCTGTGTTTATTGCTCAGGGTGCATCCTTCACCGCTGTTTCCTGAACATGCTCTTTGTTTGAGTGTAGTGGTTTACAAATCGATCTGGCATACACAAGGAGGCTCGTAGCACAAACAGGATCCGGCCAGGCCTTTACCTGAGTGGCTCTTCACACTGCTCGTCAGGAGTAAAAGTATAGTGGACTCTCCCACTGCATTATGCTGCAGACTTACAACAGTCATCCTGCCAACAGCAAAAAATACAGAGACTTTGTGGGAGGTGCCTAGAATCTCTCTTCAATGCCCAAATAAGGAAGCAGTAGATGTTTTCATTTGCTATCGTATAATCTCCTTTCCTTAGAGCCAGTTTAATGCAATGCAGAGTCTTAGCAATGGTAAAACATACTGTTATTAAAGTACAGAAACAACAGGTATGTGACGTGTGTGCGTGTAATGCCATGTCTTTGTGTATCTCAGACAGATTCACAAGTTTATGATGGCCTGCCCTTTCAATTTTTTGTTGCAAATTTATAGACAAGCATATCTTTTTTGATGCTTTAACATAAAGTCGATACAAAATACTTCAAACACTGATAAAAATGTAGGTACCCCCAAATTCCCAAGTGTCTGTGAGATTGTGTAGATGTCTTTAAGCCTGCGATAGTACCTGATATCAGAAGGATTTGAGCAAATGGATATTTTATAGGAGTCTCTTAAATTAAATAGCTTAACTAAGGGCACAGCCACCAGTTCTAAACATCTTTTCAAACTGGTTACAAGTTGTAATCACCATGCAAACTACTCCCCATATTTATGTTTTTTATTTAAATGTAGTCTCTGTATCTATGGTAACCAGATGTCTTGTTCTCACACAAAACCTCAAAACATGGTTCAGTACATTCTCTAGTCAAGGGAAGGAAAAGAAAAGAATTGAATTTAGCTTTCTGGTCTTTGGGGAAATGTAAAATTTGTGGGAATCTAGACTGAAGCCACACTCATAAATTCATGCAAAGTCACATTTATAAACAGTTGGTCAAGATTTTGAAAATTCCAAAAAGCCATGTGTGTGAATCAGTAAAAAAACATTCTAGAACCCATTTACTGTTGCGGTTTCCTCCTCCTTCCTCCAGGGGGAGCCGCGGCTGGCCCCTACCATGCCTACTTATACCCAGGCCTACCTCTTCACCCCTGCTCTGTCGTTGAGTTCCTCCTTCCCTGTCTAGGTTCTGCCCTTCATCCCTCACTCTGTCTCTCCGACTCTGGTGTATTATCCTTTGGATGCTCTATACCCACCCCAGCCTTCTGACTCCGTTGTGCTGCCCTTCGGATGCCCCGCTGTCTGTCCCCTGCCCTTTGACCAAGAGATTCTGTCTCGTGGATGCCCTGTGACTGCCCAAGTTCTGGACCTCAGTGTTTGACCTCTGACCCAAGGAATTGTACACTTCAATAAACCCGTCTGCTCCCACCTCAACCAGTGTGACCAGCCTCTTCCTCTCCTCGCTTGGGCCGTACTTCTGACCCAGTCTTGACATTTACAGCATTTCTCCACAGGAAATTTGTCATATTTATGCTGAACTACATTTTTGGAAACAAGATCCATAGATTAAGCCTGTTTTAAGACATGCAATTTCAGTGCAAGGCAAAATAGCAAGTAAAATTAAAACATTGCCATTATATTATTCCTGTCTACATACATTTGTGAATAGTAAGCTTTGCAATTATGCAATAACCAGCATAATAATCTGCATTCTATTCCAACTATATATCCCCCAGAAGTCTTGTATGACCTATCAGATGTGCTCACCAGGAAGAAGTTTGAAGATGAATGGGTGGATGGATGATGGATGGATACCTTAGGTAACAGTAGCTGTTTTATCAAAAATGAACAAATCATCACAGAAATAAAACATTACTCCAGGTCTCACAAACCGAAAGCCTCCTTTAATGACTGGTTAGAGGTGACTGGAGGGGCATGGTCCCTCTCCTGTAACATCTTCCTTTAATTTTAAATACTAATTTGAAAATGAGGGTAGTTAACGATGTCTAGACCAGAGTTGCTCTGCAACACTGAACATGTCGGGGGGGGGGGGGGCAGCTGTAATGGAGTCCTTCTTAAACTCAGAATGCATTATTTGGAGAACAAGTTTAGTCTAACTCATGACATTTTGTTTTTATGTAAATAAGAGTAAATATCCTGTGCATTTTAGTCAGTTAGAAGCATCAATTTCACCAATTAATGAAAAACAAGGCTCCAGTTAAATGAATGCACAATTTAAAAACATATACAGCACTGGTGTAATAATTACAGATGTGGCCAAGACTGGGGCTTCTCCAGGCTTCTCGGCTATGATTGGAGACTTCCCTCTGGGCCGTCTTCATCCCGTTCCTGCACTGCACGAATCCGGGTGAAGACATACAGTGCTTTTCAGTCATGGCTGGCTCATCCACACCTGGAGACCCCACTGCAGAGCTGCAGACACTTGGCTCTTCCTCCTGGGCTGAGGTAACAGGTTCCATGACAATTTCAGAAAAGAGAAGTTAGTTAGAAGACTGGAAGCTGCAGAAAAATACAACTAAGATACCAATTAGGTACAATGTCTGAATCGTGTGGTGCATTGACCTGGCATCTTGGACTTCAAGTCTGATTTTGGTACAATTTTACGGTCAATTGAAGCCATACTGAATAGCCGTAGGCTTCACAGGCGACAGAAACTATTCTTCAAATCAAGGTTGAAGGGGGATTAAGTCTTTAGTCTTATAGACGAGAATATTTACATTTCCTTTTTAATGTTGTTCATGAACAATACAAGACCTTACTGCCATTGCTGCAACGCATTAAGGCAAATGGAGCCCATCAGTGCTTACAGATTATTGCGGGACAGTGAGAAGCAAGAGAGAAGCCAAGGAACACTCAGTGGATAATGAATAAAGACTGCTGTATATAAAACTTGCACTTTCTGTATGAGTATTCATGTTTTGGACTTTGTTACACATTTTATTATTTTGATTTATGTTAATCTACATTTTTAGAAATTATTTCGTTAATATAAATACTAGAATAATAATGACCCAGGAGCCTATTGAAAGATACGTGGTGCACTAGGCATGGAAGAGCTCTCATTGAAGAAGACACATTCAAACACTATGGTCGATGTATACATTCCATGTCACCTAAACACGTGTTTTTGGATTGGGGGGAACCAAAATTCTAAAAAACCTGCTGGAACATACAAGTAGTACTATGAGGTGTGAACCCCAACCCTTGATGTTTGAAAGAACAGTGCTGCCACTGTCACACCCACAACCAGCCAGTCACGCCCAGCTCATCAGCAATGCCCCTCCCCAAAGTATTAACACCTGATTTCCATGCATAGATCTACAAATAGTGTCACAACACTCCAGACAGATGTGAGGTAACGAGTTTCACGATTCCTGTTTGTGACTAACCTGTGCATGATCCCTGATAGTTCTTCATCATGCCTTTTGCCTTTCGATTTGGTTGATTGTCCTCTTTGGTCCTTGACTTTTTGCCTGTGCCCTCGATCACGACACAGATCCCTCTTCTGTTTCACAAAGTTGCGACTCTTCTGGATTTGAGTCTGCTTGCTTATGATCTCCCATCGTCTTACAATTAAAGGTTATTTTCTGCATTTAGATCGGAGTATCATTACGGCCGCTGTGCTAGTTCACAGATCGATGTTTAAAATGAACCATTCGACAGAGATAAAATTGGGAAAGCCATTCTCATTAAGGAGGTGGAATGACTGGGGTTTTTGTTGCATGCCTGCAAAGCAGCAAAAATCACTAACTACAGTTAAATCAAGAAGGAGAGAGAATCCGCATACCCACTGTGAAGAATGAATGTGATTATATAATTTTCTTTGAGGTAACTTTTCATTTTGTCAACCATTACTACATAAATTATAATCATTGCATGCACATGCAGAGCCCCACATTCTTATTTCTGCTTGCAAAAGAATTTTCCTGGGGAATTTCTATACTGGTATTCAGAAGGAGAGCCAGATACTCACTTTGATACTCACTTCAATGGAAATAACTCCAACTTTAATAGACCAAGGCCCCTTCTTGAGGTACTTGTTTGGCACCACCAGGCATTGGATGTATGTGCAGAAAAAGAGACAGCGGAGATCATAAACAGCGGTAAATTCAGGCAGAATTTACTAGGGGATTCCTGGAAGCAAGGTACAAGAAGAGACGAGCCCACGATGGACTGGAGACAGACTAGGAGAGAGGTAGTTCGTAGGGAGTCAAAAACACAGACATTTGTAAAGCACACCACACAGACATCAGTCAGTTCAACGACTAAGCAGAGGCTCATTGTGCTAACAGAAAGTAAATATGGCCAGGACATGAGATAAATCTTCACAGGTGTGTGAGAACAGGTAATTACACACAGGTGAGTGAAGTAGTTTGTGACTTATGCAGAGGCTCCCTCTGGTGGTGGAATAGGGAGCTGTGCAGCAGGTCTAGGGTCACTACAACATGTTTTGCAGATGTTTTAATATATTTTGGTAACTCTTTTCCCTTTTTACTCAATCTCATCTGATCTTACCGGACTATAGCAGGATGGTGTAAACATAACAATATATCAAATTTTAAAGTAACTATATCTTCCTCTTGGGGTGACACGGGTTCTCTGTGGGACTGGGATTTATGTGTGTGTGTGTGTGTGTGTGTGTGTGTGTGTGTGTGTGTGTGTGTGTGCGTGCGCCCTGTAATGGACTAGAATTCTGTCTGGGATGTGCCCCTGCTTTGTTCTCTGAGCTACCTGAAATGGAGTCAATACCTACCATCTTGACGAGGATAAGCTGTAATAAGATGGATGGGTCTTCATCTTTTGGGATTTACTGCTAAGACCCAGTTGAGCCAGATCTACAATACGTTTGGCTGTATATCTGTGAAGTGAAAGAAGGCTCGATCGGGATATTAGCAGAGACCAGAAATGAACTTCTGTACTGGGCAAAATGAGGTCAGAACCTCACCGTTGCTCTAGAAACACTGCAAAGTTATTGTCATAGATATCAAAGCCAAACACACTCAAGCTAAATCCCTGCCTCATTCCACACCTCTGCGTTTGAGCATTTTCTTTTTTGTCAATATTTATTCACATATTGTTCGCTAAGGCCTGTATTTCAGTGTACTGAAGAAAACCATCCCAAGTTTCAAATTACACACGCCCATAATACCCCTGAAAATAACATGACTGTTCTCTACCCTTCATTTCCACCAGTAAAGTAGACTACATGAACGAGATTGTAATGCTTAGCTGTGCTAAGTGTCAACAAATTCCTTCATGTGACAGACAATAATTTTTTTAAAGGTAGATGATGTTCATTTGCGTTTTCTCTAGCAATGTCCCATGCTCAATGCCCCTTCCATGTTTAACATATTACTCAATAACTCAGCAACAAAGATCCTTTTGAAGCTTGAGGACAAACATCTATCCCTCCATTGCAGATAAATACCTATTCATTGCAGTATTACAGTGAGCCTGAAAGTTTTCCCGGAAACAGCAGAGCAAAGTATGCCCTGGGCAATATGTCAGTTTATCATTGGGGGCATATACTTACACACACACACACACACACCATCATACACATTAAGGACAATTTAAAGGCGCAAATTTACATAAACCCATCGGGAAAAAAAGGATGAACCTCCAAACACATGCACACACGCTCAACTTTAGTGACACAAAGTTCAGTATCTGCTGCTTTCTCACGAAAATGAAACCACTGTAAATAATTTTGAATCAGGTTTCATTTCTATGTGTTTTTTTTTTAATATTAAATGACTCACTAACTGAACAAACTGAATAAATCACTGCAGTGACTGAGATCAACCATTTGATCAGTTAGTTTAAAAAGAACAAATCCTCCATTTTCAGCAAAAGTGTGGAGTTGGAGTCTCCTGCAGGATTCATAGGTTGCAATATTAGTCTGAGTTGCAGTGATGACTATACACACAACTGTGAGCTTGAGGCAACAGTTGCAAGGATCAGATTCTGCACTGGATGGTCACTTTTCTGCTAACCTACTGGGCAATGAACATAAGCCCATTTTATCTATATTCTTTCCAGTGAAATCACTGAGAACTAAACTTGCTTTGGGAGTCTTGTTTGTGTGCTTCATCAAAGGAATCGTTATTCAGATAGGAAACGTCACTCTCCTGATTGTTCTGCCTGTTTTGCTACATGACCTATAGCTTTCAAAGTGAGACGGTGTACACTCCCCTTCGGAGACATGCTTTACATTGCTCTCATGTCAACAGCAAAGTAAAGGTGTGAAGTCTTGGGGAATTTATTACGTGGAAATTAACGTCACGTAAGTATTTTTTTTTTTTTTTGCTTCGTTTTTTTTGGCCATCTAAGGAACTTTAACATACTCTAACATCTATAGCATTTCAGTAATTCAGATATTTGAAAAGTTTCAGAACTTCTCAGATATGTCTTTGCTCCATCTTACCCCACCGCTAAATGAAGCTTCAGTGTGTTATATGTGCGCCTCTGCTTTGTGCAGTTTCACAGCAACTTTAAACACGGTGGAATGTACTTAAATGCTCTGGTTTAACTGTAATTCAAACTGAAACCTCTGTTAATATGTGACGGCGAAACTGACATATATATATTCACGTTCAGATGTGAGGGAAATGATTTTTCTGTATATATCACTCGTGGCATTTTTGTACAAGGACCTGTTAACAAGTCACATGTGTTCAATTTCCGTACATATATAACGTTATTTTGACCCAATTTGCTGTATTTATTTTGTAATTATCTAGATCTATAGATCAGTCATTTATTATGGCCAGTAAATCTTTAATTACTAACAGCTAATATGCAGTCTTTAACCAAACAAATCTGGCGTTAATGGAGTTAAGACTTAAAGTATTCTATTATTGTCTGCATTAGATATTTGAGTCCTTTGTAAAGGAAAGTCACCATTTCAGGCAATATTTGATAGTTTGTTCTTTATTTATGTGTTTATTAATTTATGTTAAAAGTTCATGACGCATAATACTTTGTCACTAAGTGTTATTTTTTAACATGTGAAGTATTTAGAACAAAATTAACTCCAATTCGCATCAGACTTCTATTCGCAATTCCATTACTTTATTGGCGCAGTTTATTTACATGACGTTGCCATAAATAGTAATATGCAGTAGTGAATGAAGCTAAATCTGTGTTATAGTTGCTTTTGGGATCTGGAATTGTGACTTTAATATAGCCGTATTCTGGCAGACAAATGGATTTGATACCCACTAGTATAACGTAAGTTTTAGTAATGTTTTTCCTGTGAATTTTCTCTTTCACCGTTTTGACTTCATCCTCTTTTCTTCTTGCTAAAGATAACTTTTAAAGGTTAGTTTCAAGATGCTTGTCGTGTTTTGTGTTTGCTGTTTTAGCATGCCTGACGGTATATGACGAGTGATTGGTGACTTGAAAATGAACTATATTTACTGTATAGATAGTTACGCTGTATCTAGGTAGTCTAAGACCAGGCTGTCCTGGTGTATTGTTACCTTTTTAAAAATCCCAATTCGACTTTATATTGGAGGATGTGGATGAGAGAAGTCTTACGAGGCATATAATATAATTCACCAGGACTGGTAAAGAGGAGCAAGTTGTAAATTGCATATTTTGTTCAAAGAGACGGGTTAATTGTAGAGGTGTGCTTGACATCAACTTAAGTGATGAAGACTGCTCACCTTGATGATGTTCCAGGTGGAACTGTAGCTAAGATGAAGCTGGAATATAGAGTGAGTGAAAAACCAAACAAGACATCATGCATCTAGGACAACCATAGATACGTACAACATATATTCATTGGTCATAATCTTTAGGAATTGATTTGAGGCAGAAGTGATGAGCATTGTCACAGTTTAGGCAATGAGTCAGCAATTTTATTACATGCACTTCTGAGAATTTCAAAGAAAGTGATAACCAGTCACAACACATAATTCTCTTATTGTATCAAGTAATGCATTTTGCATTAGTCTACCAAGCAATGAGAAACATTCAGATGAATTATTCATCAACTTAAGAAACTGCTGAAAAGGTATGTGTCAGATGCAGAGTGTAGTTTTTCTCCCGTGGTGGAGGCTTTGATGGTATGGAGTACATTTTACTGGAAAAGTTTATGTACACTGACCTCCTTGGTGGGCAAGGTAAATGACAATACATTGAAAGTGATTCTGAGTGCCCTCCTTCATCCAGTGATGAAGCATTTCTATTCTACAGTAAGTGATGGCAGTAAATGAATACAAATATAAGTTCTCAATGTTTTTTTTGACCACACAAAATGTAGACCATATGCCATGATGGAACAAGTTACCAAGTAACCAAGCTGAACACATATGCTAGATTTTGAGGTGCTGTCTGAGACGGTGTTTTCCATCAGCATCAACAAAACACCAAATGGTGGAGTTTCTCATGGAAAAACAATGTTTTCAATTCACACTAAGGCAACCAATGTGACATCATGCTTTACTTACTGCCACAGAGTAACACACATAATTGAAATAAATAAGGTGTTGATTGCATATTGATTGCTTCAGTTTGGCAAACTATTCATGGTTCCAAGCAAGAAATGTGCTCTTTCTGGCTCCCTAGGTCAAATCATGACCAAAAATATGTGAACACTATTTGATAGGGGTGCTCACATACTTGTGGACTTCAATAATTGAGCCACACTCACGTTCCCTCAATCAGTTATACACAGGTGTATAATTAAACGCACAGGCATGCAATTTTCAGCAACAAACACCGGTTGCTATGTGACACCCACGTTAGGGTGAGGGTAGTATTAGCCCAAGGGCACATCACAAAGTTCAAATGATGGCATAGGCAAAGATCCACAGCAACGTGCTGTAGCTTTATTTGTCTCTGACAAGGTAGATGTATGTACAGTGCTGAGCTTCCATCAAGTCCATCAAGTCATGGTCTTCTTATCAAGACCAAGGAAACACGTACAAAGGTGACCAGAAAACACAAACTAACATGAACGGGTCATACTGAAGAGGTCAGTGACTTTCAACATGGCAAAATTATATGATGCAACCTTTCAAACAAGTCAGTGTCAAATTTCTGCCCTAGTTAACTGTAAGTGAAGCAATTGTGATGTGTAAACTTCTAAAAGCAACAAGAGTTCAGCTGTGATGTCATAAGCCACACAAACAAAAAGGGACCTGATCGCCCAACATTGATACCTAACCTCGCTGATGATGTTTCGGCTGAATGGCAGCAAATCCCACCAGCAATATTGCAGCATCTAATCAAAACCCTCCCCATAAAAGTAGAGGCCATTACAGCAGCAGAGAGAGGACCAACTTCCTATTTGTACTCTTGGTTTTTGAATCAGTTATTGCAGAGGCAGATGCCCATGTACTTTTGGCCATATAGTGTATATTTGAATCATTGCAAGATGGGGATAATATCCTAAGATGGGCCAAAGTTGAGTAACAAGCAATCTCATTCATTCTATGCATTCCTTATTGTCGATAGCTAAATAAGATTAAGTTTCCCTTTCTCCCAGCCCTTTTAATGCACTTAGACCCTAAAGCTCTTCTTGGGTGTTCCCCTTTTTGGATGCAATGCATTTTTTGATTTTTCCCCATGTTGATGATGTCACATGGTATCTTTCGTGTCACATGGTCCCATTCATTGTCATATCTGGAGGAAGTCTCCCAACCACTACAGAGTATAGTTATATGTAGAACTCACTACAACATTCTTATTAACCAAATTCCAGTCAAGCTGAAATTATAAAAGAAACATATCCATTATTCTCAACTATGCTTCAGTACAAATGAAGTTAATCAAGTCGTTATTGTGTAAGTATGAGGTATGTTGAATAAGTACGTAGGTACAATATGTTTACAGGCACAGATGAAGTGTACTGTGATTCGGTCATGCAGGTCACTGATACGTCTCCCACGGCATTTCCTATTAGTATTTTTTTTTATATTATACACTTGCATTTGTGCATGTCAGAAACAACCTAAAATCAAACAGACTGATAGTGTTAGTTTGTCACCAGCACTCGTACCACGTGGTCCTTGGGACGAGTTCCTTTGCTTGTCCTTCAGGCCTTTGCTGAGAATTAGGTCACGCCTCTTTTATTCCAGAACAACTGAACTGAGATCTGATAACTGAGGGAGCCTGGCTGTTTCCCACTTCGCTCTACTAGGCAGCTTGCTTACCATACAGAGCTTTCTGTACCTTTTTTTTCCCAGGACACTCTTTAATCTATGCATTTGCTGCCTCCGCTCTCGGAGATGTTGAAATATGCTCTCCTTCTTTCTTTGGTTCCGGTTTTCTGCTTTGTTCACACAATCCCACCCTTCCTCTTATCCAAACATAAGCCTGAGGTGCTCTTGCAGCCATGTAGAATATGCAATAACTTCTCCATCTAAAATTACTTAAACAGTGAGGTGGAAAGTATATTGAGAAGATCTGTCTGGATTTGCCGCACCTTTGATTTGGTAAGCGGTATGTTAAAAGCAGATGGATGGATTTATCGATGGGTTGATGGATAAATGAAATGCATGCTTGTCTGATTACTTGGGTTAATACAAAGGATTATTTAGAGGTCAGTAGACCAGTTGCTAAGTTATATTCGCACACACCCGACCAGTACATAGATCAGAAATCAATTACCAAGCTCAAAAAATTTGCTTCTATGTTTTTGTTAATATAACTTAATCACACTGAGGGTATTACTGTTAGACATTCAAGGCGTGCCAGCAAATACATATGCAAATTATTTTTACTAGAAAAGAGCCAACAAATAATTAAGCAGTGTAGTGAAAACATAGTAGAACAGAATAGGGTATAAAATTACCTGTAATTATTTTGTATTTGTAAATTCTTATTCGATTGAAGATATGTAGTACGACGCAGTATGGCCTTCAGACCTGCTTCAGCTGAAGATAAGTTGTGCATTCAGATAAGTCCTTCTGGAGACCACTGTTGTATAAAGCTGCTGTTTTTGCATTGGTGCCTTACCGAGTAGCTTTAAAGAGTCTGGATATTCTCCTCTGACCAATCTTATTAAGAATTGCGGCAGATTGTTTTATGTTTATTACACTAAGCCCTATAAACGGTCCACAGTGGCTCGGTGGTTAGCACTACTACCTCATTCCTCCAAGGTCGAGGGTTTGAAGTCTGCTTCTGCTCTGTGTGTGTCGAGTTTGCATGTTCTTCATGGGTTTCCTCTGGGTACTCTTGTTTCCACCCATGGTCCAAAGACATGCATTTTAGGCTAGTTGGCTTTGCTAAATTGTGTGTTGTGTACATAGGATCTCCAATGTCCAGTAGAGCAGCACACGTGTTGGGGCCTCTTCCTTGTCATAGCTGTTTGAAAGCAGATCCCACATACTAACATGGGACATAATTTTTGGGAAAAGAAGAAGATACCATTTGGTGTAAACGGTTCCTGAGATGCTGGAGCCACTATGTCGGACACCACATTAATATGATTTTAATTGCTCAAGTTAGTCGTAGAAGTACTTCAGCAAACAGTAAACAAACCTCTTTACCTTGTCTGCATACTGCTGGTATTCAGTTACAGCCAAATGATTTGTTGTTTGGAGGAGCTGTTTGCAATAGCAAGCATGTGTACAGATTAAACTGGCCACTGGGGGCAGCATGTGAAATATTGTTTCTGGAGCATTGACTGCTCAGTCAATCTATGCGGTCATGTTGTCTGTAGGGCAAGCATCAGCAGGTTGACTGGACCTCATTCCACAGTGTATGCTGCCTCTGGGCACCGTAGGTGAGCAAAAGGTGAAAATTCCGTTGACATTTCTAGCAGTTCAGAGACACATCTGCCTTTGTAATGTTTAGAATCCTCTATCACTGAACCAGCAATGACATCACATGTCATTATGGTCCATTGGCATGATCCATTTCTTCTGGAAGGATCTGTTCACGATTCTTCAAGATTTCTTATCATGTGCCATAGAGCTGTCTTGACCGCTCACCTAAATAACAATGCTTTGCTCGTGGCAGCTGTTATTATTATGTTTTATTATTAATTCTATTATGTCTGGTAAGCTAGGTTTATGAAGGTCAGCCACATGGTTTCCATCTCCAGCTAAACAACACAGGGTAAGTGCTTCCCTCTCCATTCGACTGGTGAGCTGAAAGAGCCCTTGTGTAAGCTTATAAATTTTTCCTCCACCCCTCTTAAGGGTGCGGTGCATAAAGAAAGGTCACTCAAACAAGCCTGCCTTCCATTACTAGGGGAATCCATACAAACATCTTTCTTAATTTTGCTGTAAGGCTCATTTGTCTCAGTCACTGAAACAGCATGCAGATGAGAGATTATTAGGTCATTACTACTGAGTTATTATTAGGATTAACAGTCTGTATCTGGTAATGTTATTTCAGTGGAAAGCCAGTTTTAACAGTGATACATTCACGGTGAAAAAGATTTAATGCATAGTGCTCTAATATGCTTGTTGTTATTGCATATGAAGTCAAAGTCAATTGCTTTAGCCTTTGAATTATTTCAGTAATTACACAGGGCTAATTACAGCTTTGGATAAATAAGTTAATTAATGACTGTATGTAGTCCTACTGAAGCATGTCTAATGTGACGTAGATTATACAACTTCAGTAGCGAGAATTAATCTGGGTATTTCATAACAAGGGACAATTTTTAATGCCCATCTCAGCAAAGGTTATTTTATAATATTAGATTGTGTAATGGGGTAGAGTGTGACACTGCAGTTTAGGTGGCGATGCCTCTGACTGGAAAGTTGTAAGTTCAAATCCTGCAGCCCTTCAGCATGACTCTAAAGCCCATAACTGCTTCAGGGGGTGCTGGATAAATGGCTGACCGTGTGCTCTGACCCCGAGCTTTGTTCTCACCGTTATGTGTGTCGCAATGAGAGCAAGGTGGGATACGTGGGGAAGAACTACATTCCAGTGTACTTTTTCAAATCTCTAAAATGAGTCAAAGTCATGACACACCTCTAGGTACCAGGTACTATCCTCATGTTTTGCCAAATGGAAACGCAGAAGAGGCGATTAGAGTCGAGCCGAGTCGAGCCGGTACCATGCGGTGGAAACGTGCCATATGTTAGCTAAAACATACCTCTCTCCACCCTAAGTTTGTTCCTCAGGGTTCTATAATGAATTCATGGTAAAACTGGTGTAAGTTACACATGTAATCTATTTTTTTTTTTTTTTTTAACATTTCTACACTAGCATCACTTTAGAAACTTTAGAGGTCACAGATGCCTTATGCCATAATTACAAGTGACTATTGATGGCCAGTATTTTTCTACATGATTCTAAGGGTGCTGAGATTTCGTGTTTATTGTATGCAAGCCAGTATTTGTTAGAGATCAATAAATCACACATCATTGGATTCCCTATTCCCTGTCTGTTTATGCCAGTTTCATAACAGATTTTCAAGCATATTGCCACAATTAGTATGCAGCCTATTCTAGACAGCACAGAGCTCAAGGCACGGGACACCTTGGATGGGATGACAGAGATTTATATATACTATATTTTAGGTATGGTGTCACAGGGGGGTATCCGGTCACCTTTATCTGTATCGTGACTGCCTCCTGCAGTGCTCCAGTTTCATCCACAGCCCTCCACAGAGATGCAGGTTAGGCTTGTGCCCTTTGTCACTTGCTGTCTGAAATAGGTAACCCTGTGCAAGAATAGTGGTTATAGAATTGATAGTTTGAATATGGCTATTACTGGTATTTTTGTCTAATTATTTTTATGATATTAATTACATATAAATCTATTTTTACAGTATATATATATATAGGTAATTGGAAGAATTCTAAAGGACTGACAGTCAAATTTCCCTATAGTACCTTTTCAGAGGAATGGAACGTTGAAAGTAACAAAATGTTTTAGGCTTCTAGACAAGACTTTTGTTTACGAATAAAAACGACACATTACCGTGTCAAAACCACTAGGCCCTCCTGAGTCTCCCTTTCCCAGTGACCCAATCCAGTCCGGCTGCATTTGAATATAAAAGGAAAGAAGGAAAATTAACAGGAGAGGGGATATTGGTGAAATGTCTTAGGATCTGGCACCAACTCAGAGACTTTGAGAGGGAGGTCATCTTCGTGGGTCCACGATGAGCCTGGGCCACGTCACTGTGCTGCTGGAATTCTCAAGACACATTGTTGGGTGAACAGCTTTTCAGGGGATGCAGGATATGCCGTTTAACACCAGAAGGCATACGAGTGACCTTTGCAAATAGCTGGTTGTATATGATCTCTTTGAAATGAAAACTGATTATGTCACCCAAGTCCATGTTGAGCCGCTTATTTCATTCTGCATGGATGCTAGCGATGAGAACATGACAGGAAACCCCCAGACCCCTCTTCCCCCAATATGCGGCTATATAACGATTTGTGACTCTCTGTTATAGAAATATATAACATCAGTCATTCCTAATATTAAATTATTGATTAAATAATATCTTTAATATCACATTAGGGTAATCAGAAGTTCTGGAAGGTCACCCACGTGGTTTCCATCTCCACCAAAATGGACCAGGTCAGGCTGGGGAGTCAGCTCATCAGCTCTCCCTCTAGTGCTCTGAAAGGGTGTGCCTTGTATGGAAAGGACAGTCTGATAAGATTCCTGAACAGGGATTCCTGAGTGGGTCAGCTCAGCGCTGTGTTCCTCGTGTTTGTTCATATTTGGAGTCAGCCTTTCAAGCTCCCTGCAGCCAAGGTTCAGCGCCGCCTGGGCACGTTCCAGGGACGGCCATCTCATATGAGCAACAATGAAAAGGAAAACTGGGATTTGATATATTCTGTTGTTTCCTGCTTTCCCCCTCCTCATCTCATCCGTGTCTTTCGTCACTCTCTCCACAGTTAAGTTAAGCCCGAAAACTCACAGACCCTGCATAAGATAACAGTCAGTAACTGTTCAGCCCGAATCTCCACTTTACGTGTAATACAGTCCTGCCCTCGTTCAAATGAATGCCCTCAGACAAATGTGTTCATGTCCTTTTGCTCTCATAGTGTGAGGTGGAATGAGATAACTCTATATAGCTGTCATGGAGGTCATTACTTCTATGTACTTTCTTTGGACCAGGAATTGCAACGCAGCAGGTTGTAGCAGGTGGGACAGTGAAGCAGGCATAGCCTAAGATTTAGCGAAGAAACAATGCTGTTTCCCATCACACCCACATTAGCAAGAGCTAAAATCTGGCTGTGTGAAACCATGAGGATTGTCCTCACAGATTCTCCATGAGAATTGTTTGCACAAATGCTTCTTCCTCTGGCTGCCCTAGCCAAGTAGATGCACCTTTAAAATGATGAGGGACTGTGTGCCTAGGTGCTCTACAAATGTCCAGATTCATTCAGCGGATTTCAGAATTTTGACATTCACGTGAGTGATTTACGTTGGAATGCATGTAGTGGCAGAACCGTCAGAGTCTCTCGGATCAAATGTTTTTCATGTTTTGACAGCACTGTTGTCTGGAACACATGCCGATCAACAAGCCATTACAGTTTCCCAGGAAAGCAATAATTATTTAAATATGTCACTCACGCCTGTATCATGTCTTAATTGAGCAATCTCTGTGAGCTCAGGCTGTGAGTAGGTGGTAGCTGTATAGTTCTTAATCCAGTTTAAATCGCGCTTGGTCTGGGTCAGTCTAGCTTTTGGTTTTGTGAGATTGGGTTTCTTTTGGCTGCATTTTATGTCTGGTATTTGGTTAGGGTTGCCAGAATTGTCCCTGGCTTTCTGGATCTGTGTGCCAGCATTTTGTTTCTGGGTTTGTGGTTTTGGGGTGGCTGGCACCTGCTCTCATGGTTCTGGTGATCTGGTGTCTTGTTTAACTGGAATTTCACAGCTCATGTGACAGGAAACCACTATCTTGTTTTAACATTTTGTGATTCTTGCTCTTGTGTTCCAGCCCCATTTCTTTATCTGTGTCCTGGCTCCTTTTCCTGGCTTTTCGATCCATTTGCACCCCATCATTGTTCTGGAGCTGCCCACCCAGTCAGCAGTCCTGAGTCCTGTAGCCAGGGCTGGATTAAGGAGGGTGGGGGCCCCTGAGCTACTGTCCCAGGAAGCCCTTGCTGAAGCCTGGCCATGCCTGTAGTTTACCCACTTTCCAGTGGTGGGCGCTGAGAGTGGGCAGGCTGGTAAAAAAAAAAACCAAAAAAACAAAAAAACAATAAACATGTTTTAACTGAGGATTTGGCATCTGTGTCATGACAGGATAATTATGATCTCCTGGATCACTTTTGCACATTGAAGCTTGACTGTTTGTGTAATTTCATTATTTGATTTGTCAGGTGGTAGTGAAGCCATGCAAGCAGAAACAATCTTTGCATCTGTCATGCCTGCGTAAGGTGACACCTTTGTTTCTTTGTGGATTATCAACACAATGACAAATTTCAATTTAAGAATATTTCAGCCTTGATTAACAACTACATTGCTGTCTATTCTCTTGGTACTTAGTCCAAAATAGGAATTGTTCATCTAAATAGACACGTTATTTTCCTTTTTTGTCCCTTTAATGAGACAGTGTGAAGAATGAATCAAAATTCAGTTTTCATTTCAAAGGCAGAGAATTTGCTGTGGCTGAGTGGAGTTGCTTACAAATTTCACTGCATAGAAAGGATCCTCCTGTCTGCCAGAAGATACATGGATTGAAACTTGCTTGCTGAACTTGGCAATGCTTAAAAATTCTATATGGTTTTTGGTATTTTTTCTTCTTTAATTTTTTGACAGGTGGAACTGACTGCCCAGGTACCAATATGGAAATACACCTATGCCTTTGAGGTACCTGTCTAACATGATGTGAGAATGCAGATATTTGACCTGCAAGGCACAGGTGTTGGTTTACTGTTTTTTTTTTTTTCACACTTCCTGAAAGATTTAATAGTGTCCCATAATAGACAGGTGGTAGACCCACATACATTGTTTTATTGTTAGAGCTGTTTTGTTCATCTTCCTGAAGGTTAGGTATGCAACAGATTTGCAACAGTTTTGTGATCTTGCAGATTTGGTATTTTATGATGTGATTAGAGGTGTAACGGTACAGTTTTTCCATGGTTCGGTATTTGTCACGGTTTTCCGACCACGGTCACAGTACGGTTTCGGTATCTTCATATTTAAGAAGAAAATAAAAACACATCACCCTTTAATTAAATTAGCTTTGACAATCTGGAAGTAGGCTAATTTGTCTTCTCCATTTTATTTAAACAGGCTACATACTTGTATAGGCGAAATTAAATGTAAAAATAACAAAGTGCAAAATTAAGTACCCTCATTAGGTACCCTAATGAGATTTTACCTTAATGAGTTTATTTACCGTCTTTTTATCCCTCGTCATCGTATTGCATACTGAATCTAAAATGTTCCCACACCGCTGATTTGAAATATGGCGGGACCTCGTCAGATTAGCTTCTCTCTGTCTGCCTACTAGCACCCGCCATTGTCACGTTGGAGCGAAGAGAACATTTGTTTTAGTTTAGTGTTTCTTCTCCAGCTCGTATCTGCATACAAAGCACTGATAGCCAGGAGACGGATAATTTACGTCATCTGCTGTATAACGGCAGTCAAACTCTCGCCCTCGAAAATAAGACAACCCCAGTTTTTTAGATGTATTTTTTGGGAAAAAAATACCACCTTATATTAACGCCAATACGTACAGGAAAATGACAGGCATATCGTAATACCGCGGTTCATGTGTGCGTATCGAACCCTCGGGAGTGTACTGAACGGTTCGATAACATACAGAATGCCGTTACACCCATAGATGTGATCTTTAGGTCATACTTCCTATACCTGTTGAAAATGGCCTGGCTCTAGACAGGGTACAAACAATCCATCTTATTTAAATCATCTTTTTTTCAACGTGCAACTGCTGGCACTAATTAGTAGGTGTGTTCCACTGCTGTGGAAGTTACTCAATTGTTAACTTGATATTTACACCTAGAGTAGAGCTTATGTTGAAACCAAAATCTTTGCTGGAACCTTTGGCTGTGTGCAAAGGCCTAAGCATTAATCACAGGTGAAAGAAGTCAGTCTAGTGATGGATGGAGAACTTCATTTTAATGACCTCTGGAGGAATTGTCTGCTATCAGTTAACTGTCAAAACAGACACACTTAAGATTTATATTTATGTGACTTCTTTTTCCAAGTGGCTTACTAGCTAACTTAAGTCCTTAGGGAAGAGACCCCGTACAAAAACTTACAAGATGACAGGGTATCTAAACTGGCGTAACTGTGTCGATTGCAGAATTTCTCTCAATGTGAGATCTTTTATTCTAAATTCTGCATAAACATTTGCAATAAGATAATGGAATTGTAGAGGGTGGCACAGTGTCTCTGTGTGTAGCACTGAAACCTTAAACCTCCAGCCTTGGGAACTGAAACCTGCAAACATTCTGTATGTGTGGAGTGTGAATGTTCTCTCCATGTAATGAGGGCTTGCTTCGGCAGTCCCAAAACATGCAATAAGGTTACTTGGAGTCTATAAAATAGTGCATTTGTAAGTTTGTGTGTGCGTGTGTGTGCATGCATGTACGCACCCTGAAATGGATGAATTTTATTGTTTGTTTTAAGCATAGCGAAATATTGATCTAGAAATATATGTAACATTTTTCAAAATGACCGCAGTTGTACTCAAAATTTAGAATCTTTTTTTCTTTTTTTTTAATGCAAAGTTGGCAGATTATTTGAGAGATATAAACATATTAGAAAAAATGTTTCATGTTCATACTCCTGCTTTTGGAGTTCTAACTCTGTTGTTATTGACCAACATGTCAAAACAAGCTAATCTCATCCAAATTTGGGGCAAATTATCCTGCTCCATTATTACTGATTTGTCAGTACAAATGAATAGAATAAATGACAAAGACATTCATTCACCAATCTCATTAAAGTGTAATCTTTATAAATGCCCCATAGTCAGCATTTTCCGTATTACTGTAATCGACCTTATTTGCGCGCTCTGCTAACGGAGATACAGCAGTACTTGTTCCAATCTGGATCATATTTTAAGGTGGGGAAATGGGAACTGCAGCATTAAATTGATACACCGTAAGGAAAACTCCTCCAACGGCCCGAGGCAACCCAAAAGTGAGTGAGGAAGTATGATGCTTCGTGAGAAGTGGCTTAATGACATACCACTCGCATGCAAGCACAAGCCAAACATGCCAATCGAATGAACCCACGCACATAGACAGTTTGACTTATGGTGCAGCTTGCAAAGATCAGACAGTAAATAACTTTCGTTTTATCTTTGCCGCAATGAGAAGATATTGCATTGCATTGGAAGGCAGAGTTACAAGGAGACATATATAGAAGCTATTGTATAACAATGTGAAATCCATTCTTCTGGCTAGGAACAGTAAACCCGTCATTACAATGTTATATGTGTGTATAAATATCTGACATACGATATTAGTTTTGTTATGAGAAGCTGATTTGTGTCAGCAGTAATTTATTTAGTAGATGCAGTATACCATACAATAAAATGTCTACTCATGTGACACTGAAATATGCTAAGATATTATGGCACTGTGCAGAAGTGGCGGGTATCCGGAGTTATACACTAAATAAACAGTGTATAATTAGTGTGCAACTGTGTGTGTGGGGGGCTAGCAAGCTAACCCCATGCTGCACGGTGAGAAGGTTGTTGGGTTGATTATCATAGTGCTAGCAAACACGTTCGTATTTAACATGGTGTCAAAAACACTAATTAAACACACCATGGTGCGTAGCTTTGCTACAATATGTTATATGATGATCAATTAATGCAATAATGTATTAGAATATGAATGTCAATAATGCTTATCTGAAAACTGAAAAAGACAAGATGAATTTAGAGCAGAGAGGTTTAATTAAACATTTGTGATTTGACAGCCTCAGTGTAATACTTCATTCCGCCATACTCCTGTTTTTGAAATATGAGCTTCTCTTTCTTCTTTAACTTGGCAGTCAAGTATGCGTGCACTTTTCATTTACTCTATTTCAGTCTTTGTGTCTTACTTACAGGTTGTAATACAGGTTTGTCAGGGAAGAGGGATGCAGAGGCTGGCAGCGTTGAGCACTCCAGTCTGTGATTATTGGGCGAGCACTCGTGTGATTGTCTGATAGAAAAGGAGGGAAATTATGTGATGGAACAATGTTAAAAGAGATGGAATTCCAGCTATTGACCTTGTGGTTCAAGGTGGGAGCCCATGAACATGTGAGGAGACACTTGTTGCCAAGGTGGTCTTTGAAACAGGATTCACTCTGCACCGCTGTTTCCACATCATTCAGCGAATTCACTCTCAAGCCGTAGTGTTAGATATTGGAATTTCACGAGTTATGCAATGTGCTGGTTGCTTCCTTTCTGCTTTCCTTTTTTAAAATGGCTTTAGAGCTTAAGAGGAACTCCCTCTGTATCTTTAACTGTCCGTGTTTTAAAGAGCTCCGGGGGTGCTGGATGACTGACTACTGCAGCACAGTGCTTTTTCAGCCATGCGGTGTTTGTTTTTTTGTCATGGACATGATTGGTAAATTTCCAGCACTACCAGCTAAATGGTGTTCCTGTGGAGCAGGATGGATGGCTGACCACCAGACTATGTCCTTTAATCTTCAAGCTCTTAGTGCTTTGGCTGGTGAAACATTATTATGCATTAACCTAGTGTTTTGGCCAAATGTATATTTTTCATTTATTGGCTGTATTTTGTTTTACACCATTATGCATGTACAGTTCCAGATTATTATTAACATAAGTGTATTCAGATTTTGGAACACTGTTGTATTCTAACACTTTTGTTCATCAAATTGTACTAAAATCTAAAAGTCCTAAAATGTACTTTTTTGTATTCTAATTTCTAAGAACCTTCGTCTACTTATAAAATGTGTACATTGCTAAGGTCAGATAAAGGATTTCTTGGTAAAGTAGCAACCTTGACACAGATCTAAGAGATTTTTCAAGCAAAGACAAGACTGAACCAGGATGAACAAGGTCTGACTGGTTTATTTTACTCGTATTAAAAAGACATCTCGCCTGGGGCATTATTGTGCAATTTAAGTGATGGCCCACGCTGTAAAACACAACATCAGTGCAGGGAAAGGGACACATGCTGACTTAATTTTAAATTATTGTCTGTAATATCTATATTTCAAATCATTATAGTAATTATTATCTAATATTCCCATAAGCTCATATGCATATAATCATGCAAAATTCAAGATACAGTAAACACTAATGTTCTAAAAAAATGCATTGCAGTCACTCAGTTGCTAAAATGATAGACAACATTTTTATACTATGGAAATGTTCCCACAAACAACTTTTCAGCTCATATTTTTTTTGTGCTATAAAGAAGAAAAAGAAATTAAAAAGCATTAGTGTTCTGTCTCCCAGTAATCTCATAGTACTATAAGGACTGTAATTCCAAAATTATCTTGGGAAATTACAATGATCACAGTGCCACAGTGCTTTGAGAGATATGCATGGGACATTTGCAGATTGATAGTAGTAGTTATTTTAAAGAACATTTATATGAGGTGTTATCTGCAATTCAGAGCTTCACAGGATGTGACTGGAAGCTCTCAGATTTACATGGATCAGAGAGAAGTTGAAATTGGCTCATAATGCCTCTGGGGAATCAATAAAACATATTTCACAGGTTAGGAGGTATAAAAAAGAGCACATTTGAAGCCTGTTGGTGCTGGAAAATTATAAATGCTACTGAATCCGGTTCACACTGGCACAATCTGAGTGAGATTTTTAATTATTAGGTCATTGAAATAATCACTGGGCATCACCTGCCTAAAGGCAAATTGAGAATATGAAGTGTAGTTAGTTAAAAGCTCAAATTAAGATGAAAATGATACTGCAGCTACCTTTGAGGTACACGGTAGACACCCGTGACTCAGTTTAACATGGAATACACTACATCTGTGGAGAAAATACACCAGTGTTTGACAAACATTTCCCTGGAAAATTCTGAGGAAAAATAGCCATCATATATAAACAAGTTTAATCTTGTATTCAACAATAAAATGGTGGTGGTAAATGCCTGGCACAACAAGTCCAGACTGCATACTGGAGTCGGGTGTGTTTAGCATGCATGAGACAGGTGCTTAGATTTGACAGGAAAGCTGCCTGGTAGCTGATGAACTTCATACTTTAAGGGCTGTTTAGCTCTTTAGTTTGAATTATTGATTTCTTCATTCATACAATGGGGTGCCATCCATATTCCCTTGTTGCTTCGACCAATGCTATAAAAATGGCCAGGTGCAAAGTATGCAATTGTAATGCAGCTATTTTTAATGCATATGTAATATATTATTAAAACACTGATACTGTGATTTACAGTTGGCTGGTCTAGAAATGTACTTCTGATTTTCTATTGGCAACTGAAAACTCTGGTCAGTTATGAGTACTGAATGAATCTGCAATGAACATTGAAGCATTATAGTATGCAAAGTCCAGTATATAATTTTAAATCTGAGAAATCATGAGTGAAGCATCAACTGACAAGGTAGGAGACCTACATGGCTCTGAGTTTCCATGCATTTTGGAGTTGGTGTCCATTTTGTTCCAGATTTCAGCTTCTGATCTGAGCACTTGATGTTTTAGCGTGTTGCTTTTCATGGAGGTTATAAGAAACAGAGTCTCTTGCTGAAATGTTCAGATAGTTAAGCTCAAAGCTGGTAAGAAACAACTGATTCTTGAGCATTAAGTACAGTTTCTGTGTTGTTAAAGTTTTTTGTACTTGTCCTGTCAGAATTATTAGTAAAGCTTCTAGTACTAAGTATGACTCAGCATTTATATAATTTGTTTACGTGTAGTGCTTTCAGTGCATAGAGAAGTATCATACTGAGAAAGTTTCTCCTTTTAATTCCAGCTTTAACTCTAACGGAACAAAATGACGGAGAACAGGAATAAACATGTTTGCCCTTTTGGCAGTATTGACAGACTGTGCCTTAAGGGTTTGAGTTATTGATGTACTGGCATGTTGGGTCTACGTGTTATGAACGCAGGAGTGTATTGGGGAATGGAGATGGTCTGTCGGTGTCAGAGTGTGTGTCCCCGTGCACAGTGGGTAAGCCTGAAGGCGTTTGTGTGTGTTTACGAAAGAGAGGGACAGAGAAAATGGAGTGTCTTTGTTAACCATTTCCAGTAAACAGGATCTTATGAAGGAGAGAGGAGAGTAACTGGAATTCCTCCAAAGGAAATCTTTTTCACTTTTAGCAGTCTGTCAGTAAGGTGCTCTTCAGCAAAAAGCTAGCAGATCGTTCAGAAAAGTTGAGGGCTTCCAATCCAGTAAAGATCTCCATTCTTTCTTTAGTGGCACTTTGTTTCTTTGTAAGCCTGATAATAGCAGCCCAGTTGTGTCCATTATGAATCCATTCAGATCACCACTACGTATGACGCTACATTCATTTTTCATGCAACCCAGAGAGTACTTTTATATTTTAGTATTCTAATCCCTTATAACTGGCTAAGTTTGCTATTTCAAATGTAATGTGAAAGGCAGTAACAATGTAAAGTACTCTGAATAGGCATTAGGTTAACTTAAGTTTCTCAGGTCTGTAGACTGTCAATGTTCTCATCCATGTAAGAAGTACACTCATCCATGCAGTTGAATTTCTGGTTAATTGTGACCATAATGGAATGGGAACGCTGATATGGGCTTGAGTATTTAAGAAGAATCTGGATATCTTTTGTATTTATGCTTGTTTTGAAGTCTCATGGCGGTTCTTTTCTTTAACTGAAAGATTGTATCAATAACGATTTGCAAAACAGGAGTTCAAGGATGCAGAATTGCATGGTTTTGTTTTCATCCTTGTCAGATTTGCTTTGTGGCTGAGCACATAGATGACGTGATACTGGAAAGGTAGAGCAGGTGTTCTTTCTCTTAGAGTGACCAAGGCAGCAGTCGCTCCAGACTATTTTTGAATTCACGTTATATTTATTTTGCTCTTGTCCAAATCGGCATATAGCTAGACACATACGACGTAAGTCTACAGCAGGTAAGGAGCTACCTAAGGTATAAGTGTAGCTAGGCTGGGCATCCAATGAGGGACCAGCCACGAAGTGCAGGTTAGCACTAGATAAAGAGTTATGCAACATCTTTCCTGGGAGAAGGTATTTACAGTCAAACTATGAAGTCCCAGTGGATCAGCTTAAAAGCATTAAAGATACAAGCTTGAAATAAGAACTTGAAAGGGTGTCTGTGATAGGAGAGACCAGTCATTGGATGAGTTAGTGGTGTTTTCTGCTACATACCTGGTGCTCTTTTGTGGTCTAGATTTTAGAAGCGCGTCATTTTCTTTTGCATCAAAGCACAGACAACTACTGGCATCTACTCATTTATGATCTTCTCAGCGGATCTTGACAAAATCCATAAATTGTGTTCAAAATACCCTGACTCTTCCAATGTGCTAATTTTCTGCAGCCACAGTCAGCAGTGATATCAGTGGCCCCTGAAGTGTACTGTGTTCACCAACATTGATCAGTTAAGGTTTCTGGCAGGATGCCACGAGCATGCAAGATGCAGATACTGACCTGCAGATAGTCATCACTGGACATAGCAGTTTGATGGGATTCAAAGTTATTGTTCCATTACTTCAAGCAGCCTGCCCTCTGGGCCTCAGAGCATAAACAATGGGTGGATGCAGCAGAAGGATCTCAACAGCCTATGACTGAATGTTTGTACATTGTTAATAAGGCGTTCCTCTGTTTGTGTCTTCACAATAGCCACTCCGTTCCTGAAAATGGCGATTTGGAAAAAAAGCAAACCTGCCAGTCTCTCAGGGATGGTCCTCTCTGCCGTTCCGAACGTGAGCAGGCACGTCAGTTTCATATACGATGTCTGATCTAAACGACCCGCAACTCTTGGTTTTCTGGTATTTTAGCCCTTTTTAGATTAATGATGTAAAGAAAAGGGGCAAAACACAGCTGCACTAAAGGACTTGGAGACATGTCTGCTGAACACTTCTGCGGTTTATCTGAGTCTTGCAAGATATCAACAGCAAGGAAAACTTGGTAAATAGATTAAGAAAAACAATAATAGGTAAAAAATAATTACAAAAGGGTTGGAAGAAAGGGCTTTATTAGAAAATAGCTTAACGGATCACTCTGCACCAAGCCGTTTTGTTTATTTAATGTGGTTCACTGTTGGACACAATTGCTTATCTCTTGTGAAATATGATATGTTGCATCCTCCATAAGGACTTTCAGAAAAGAAGGTGATTCAGTGTGTCAAACATGGATACGTGGATATAGCCCAGATAACCTGTTATACTTCAGAGAACAAGATTTATGTGCGTTTCTGGCATAAATTAAACAATGGAAGCCTGACGTTAGATTTACGATCCGTTCATCAGGACATGGGCTGCTACTAAATCCTTTAGTGTTTGATTTCATCCTGCATCAGCTGTGTGGACTGGGGATTGTCTTTCATTTGAAAAGGAGCGTCGCTTTATGTCATAACCGAGGATGAGCTTCAGATCCCCAAGCTTCATTCTTCTTCTTCGGGCCCAGCAGAGCTTATTCCGTTGAGATGGGCAGCATCGGTCAGCTCCTGCAGACAAACCTGCCAAAGAGTGAACTGCATTAGCTCAAAACTGAAGAGAACACCAGACTTCAGGGACCCAGATTTATTATAATCCAGGCTGCTATTTTAGGATTAAAGACTTCCGTGATGATTGCAGCTGTCCAGCAAGGCCATTTTTGGATTTAGGACAATAGAATCGAGAGACAAAAAAATGTGGTCGTGCGCTTGATGCTTTCCAATGGGAGAAATGTACAGAAATTGTGGCCTTTAGTATTTTCATTTCAGAAAAGCCTGAATATATTGGCTGTCTGGAACATTTGCTTGGGCGATGCTCAACCCTGGTAAATTTCATGTTCAATCTGTTATTAGCTAACTGCACTTGAGAGTACTAACATATCATAATCAGCCAGTCCTGCAAGCACACGCACATAAATATTTTCCAGGTGTGGTCGACATGCTCAACTCATCGCCACGGACATTGACCAGAGGCTCCCTAGTTGATCCCTGTGGCTTTCTGTCATCCATTGTCATGCCTGCTCCAGTTTTCATCCCGTTCTAAGGCCCCCCCCCCCTGGGCCTCCACCCGTCACCGTCTCCCGTTCTAGTCCCCTTCACCGGCTCGGTTATGACGGTTGCACAATCAAGATGCCCACATGTAGGCGCGTATGTAGATAAGTCAGTTGGGCCAATGGTGAACTCAGCCAAACTAAATGAAATTATACTGTAATATGGAAGAAGAACAGCAGGCCATCGGGTAGACCTACGTGCCCCGGCTGTGTCTTTGAATCCCAAGACTCTATGTGGAATTTGGCTTCTCTCTATTTGTGTTTGCTCTGTCTCCTCTATGCACCTCGCATCCCACTCAGGTAAGCTGATCAGTGATTACCTGCCAGCTCATGAGCCGAGATCCTATCAGGGTGTGTCGTGTCCGATACACTGTGCTTTTGAACCCCCCCCCAGCCCTAGCTTGTATTTTTGCATTTTATATTGTTCTGAACCCCTCCGTTTGTCCTCGTGTCACTTTCTGTCCATGTCGCACCAGGGTCCTGGGGGAATGTTATCTCGTACTGCTGCAGTATGGCAATAAAGCATCCTTTGACTTGACTTCCTGCAAACAGCTCTGAGCCACTTCAGCAGTCATTATCAATAATGTATATGCGTATTTATCATTCACGCCAAATGTTAATTGGATTAAAATGCATAGCATTTTTCCACCAATTCAAATGTATATATAGATTTACATACATTTCAAACTTGGCGATAACAACATCTAAAGAATACAAAACACTTACGATGTTTCCAGTGTTTCCTCCAGGAGGCATAAATATTTTTGTCTGAAACAACAGTTAATGTGCTTTGAGTCATGAAAAGAGTAACAAAGAAATCAGAAAAAGAGACAAGCCAGATGTTTGCTTGTCTGTCCCGCATTAGGGGAATGTGAACTAATACAGCTGCGGTCTGTTTACCAAACATGTCAGTCACGTTGGCGGTGACAGGGCAGGTATGCAGCAAAATAGTACTATTCTGAAGGAGACTTTAAAACCTTAACAATACAATTTAATTAAGTTTCATAAATCAGTCAAGAGCAGCAAATGAAGAATACCATAGAGAGTGAAACGGATGCTCAAAAAAATAAGAAATTGTTCCTGCTTTTTAAACTGTCTTTTGACGTATTCTTATAAATATAACTGATGTTAAGTTAAGAAACTGAGTTTTCTCTCTATCCGTGGCCAGAGTCATTTATACGTTTTCTAATTCAACATTTTTAGGCACCGCTTTGTGCACGTTCTTTGTGGCTGAAACGCTTCGGCTGCTTCCGTCAGATCAGAATAAACCGTCTAATTGCTGTCAGGTTGTTGTCCAGATCAGCCTTTGTCACGGTAGCAGTATGCAGTCAGAGTTAGACTTTGAAGGGATCGTGTTTGATTTTTTGGCTTGTGGAAGTAATCCATTAAGGAGGTTTTGTAACGGTCAATGCTCTCTGGGGCATGTACAATTCCAATGCTTCTGTGATGCTTTGGAATGTAGTGATGGGACAAATGAGGCTTCATAACCTGTGGCGGGTGGGAGTATCCTGAACTAACCAATCAAAGCAGGTGCTAAATGAGGCTTCAAAACCCGTGGTGGGTGACTAATGAGACACATCAATGAAGGTAATCCACATGAAATAATGTGATGCGGTGAAAACATATACTCTGTGGATTAAGGGATGTAAAATGCCTTTACCTTTGAATGTTTGCCATCAGTTTGTTTGTATCTTTTCATGTGGACTTCAGTTAGATCAGAAAAGGGTTTCCTGTATAGACAATGCGACACAGAAAACTGGAATTCAGGGCATCATGCACTAGACATTAGATTCCATTTAAATAAAGGTCTCATAAAGGGCTTTTTATGCAACATTTTTTAATCCATTCATCACCTATCTGCTCATCCTGTTCAGGTAATGGGGAGGGGGAGCTTGGAGCTCATTCCAGGCGGTAGGCACAAGGCTGGTGTACACCCTGGATGGGATGCCAGTCCATCACAGGGCACAAGGCTGGGGTACATCCTGGATGGGATGCCAGTCCATCA